>ML776790.1:834113-849163 GCA_009831015.1 Picea engelmannii
AAAATGTTTGGTGGCCAAGTTAACGAGTGTTTTCTGAAACTTTATTTTTTCTAAGGCCTTGGAGCCTTGTCATTGTAAATTTATTTTTTTAGCTTTTTTGTTTCTACAGAATAAGTCCATGCCCAATGGAAACACTAGTACATAGTTTTAAATTTTCTTTTCTCAGGAAAGACATTGGTTCTGTGGTTCTTGAAACCTCACAGGGAGGCTTTCACCCCCAATAGGAGCGGACGTTATCTCCTCAAATAAATCAATCGAGATTTTGCATTTTAGGTGATAGGGAGTCTTTTAAAAAGATACTTTTTAAATTTTTAAAGGTTCATTTTTCAAAGATTTACTCATGTAGTAAGGTTTAAATAAAAGTTCGTTTAGTTTGTGTTCGATCAAATTCAAATATCAGGTTTCGGTGTCTTAGGTGAACATATCGATTGTTCATTAGCCACCAAAAGCCTTATCTTTCAGAATCTTAACCAAAGGAATACAAGGCCATTTTAGCCACCGAAATCGTTGGAGCAGGTAAAGACCACACACGTCACATCACATGTTTCAAACGATGGGTTCGACATTTCCATGATTGCACAAGATTCCGAAAGGACTGGAGAAAGAACCATTCATGACCGGAAAGCTGATCCCACTGTGATATGAGCGAATCTTTCCTGAACACTATATCATTAAGTCATATGCTGATGTACTTCTCATTGATTTCAGTTATTCTCCATGACTTCTGTGCATCATCAACCATTTCGCCACACTCCTTGCAATCAGTGCCATGTTCAAAATCTCTCCCCAGTTATCTCAATTTTATCTCAACCGAGTCAATTTTCGCTAAGTTTACGTAGTGTAACTCTTCTCGAAATCCACTCCTTCGATCACAGGTGTGCGAAAACGTCGTGGCAAATGAAGAAAAGAATGTAAACACTGAGGAAGGAGCTTAACGATATTGGTTACCTGGAATCCCATCCTTAGGTATGTCAAATGTTCAAGGATGTAGGGTGTTATAATTTTTGCAAACAATTACAGAGCTTTCATCAATAGGTGGTAAAGGCTTTCCCTCTAAATTTCGATGGAAATAAAGCAATCATCGGCCGAGATGAATTCGAAATTGATGAATCCCTCATAGTCGAAGTCACAGAGCTTCCCATGACTGGAGAGAAATGGTTTAAAACCACTGTGATTAAGAATGTTGAGTTCAGGACCTATTTAAAACCAGAACACAGGGGTTTGATTTGGAAGAAAGATATTCTTGTATCTTTTCTTAAAGAGAAATGACAGCTGTTATTGAAGGCTATAATGGTTTATACAACCTGTGAAGGGAGATACAATAGGGTGATGGTTTATCATTTCAAACTTACAAACCATTTAACTGGTAGAAACCCACTTAATCTGCCCTATTTGCTCCACCGAAGCTTATCCAAGATGGCTCATCAAGTCAAGGACAAACCTAGTCAAGTTGAAGGTAGATTATCCCACCATAGTTTAATCAAACTGTTGGTTTGTGAGTTGTTGCAAAGAAAGGGTAAAGAATGGAATTATTTCTTATTCTGGAATGATTTCCAGATTGAGGTTCATCTAGAGGGAAAAAAGAGCCCTCATTCCAAGAAATCCTCCACTCCCAGAAGTGGAAAGAGAAGGAGAAGAGCTATCTCTCCAACCCCAGTCAATCAACCCTCTCCTTCCTCTAAGTTGGGAAAAATGAAGAAGAAATTGAATTTTAACAGTGGGGAAGAAGAGGCCAATGAAGTCCCAGTGAACAAAAACATTCTCAATCTCCCTAACTCAAACTTAGAAGATGAAGAGCAACAATTGGAAACAGGGCATGTGGATTTAGTTACCAGAGGGCGTGACAACTATGTTTTTGTGGACATATACACAACAAGTTATGATAACCTTCCATCACCTACTCCCCAAGAAGAACAAGAGCCACAAGTTGCAGAGGCCTCATCCAACAAACGAGTGAAGAAAAATAAATCAAAGGAAATCAAGAAGCTTAAGAAGAAGCTAACCGAGCAAGAGGTGCTTGAAAGGGTAATAAAAACCAGGTATGAAACCCTATAAAAAAACTTTGTAGAAATAAATTTATCTTTGGAAAGACTAGCCCATGAAAGCATACAGGAGAAGAAAAAGAAAAACAAGATTGTAAAGGACTACAATAGCTTATGGAGAGTAGCCTAGGGTTTGAAGAAAAAGGTCAAGGCTTTGAGGAAAAAAGCAATGGCTTCAAAACACCAAGCTCATGCTTCTATTGAGACCCTTGCAGAGGTGGATGTTCAATGAAAGGAACCAGAAGCAGCCAGTAACCCCACAAATCTTGAGCAAGATACAAAAACCTAAAAAGATCAACCCTGAGGCATTTTTGAGATGAGACAGGGTATTTTTGAAATTTTGATAATCTCAAGTTTCTGTGGCTTAGGCGAACATATAGATTGTTCATTAGCCACCGAAATAAGAGATTTCGGTAGCTAATCAGCCCGAATTCTATTTTCTCTAACTACCGAAAGCAATGATAAGGCAGAAAGCTAATGTTTTTTCACATATCCAAGTTTTTCTTGCTCAAAAGACTAAAAAATGGTTCCAATCATTGGAATATAATTAATGACATCTTTATCAAGTGTTTGTTTTGGTTTTGGAGATGTTTTAAAAGATAGAAAATGTAAGCAAAAATTAGCTATTGTCAAGAAGATAAGACCGTTGACTGTCAATAGGTGTCAAGTTCGACTCCTCCCATATCACATGAGATCCAACAGCCTTGGATGGCTTACTGCACCTGCCTAGAATCTGAAGAACTTAAAGAGTAGTCGAGAAGTTGAATTGATCTAGTCTACTTAAGACAATTACTGATTTTCTAAATTTGGAAAAATTTGATCTAGTAATCTAGGATCTGGAAACTATTTGTAAAAGGCTATAAAGCCAAGAACATATGATGAACACATGGTTCGATTTTGAGTTCTATAATCTACTGTTTTTGTATGAAAGACACTTTCTTTAATATATTAAGCCTGCAAGCTTCTTTCATTTTCTATTATCAGACTCTCCTTCATCTTTGTCTGTGCATATGAGTTGAAATTGTTCTTTTGTCTATGTTTAATGGTCCCATGGTACCTGTCATCTTACTTTTGACTGTTAAGAAAGAATCATAAGCATCTTTGGCTAGTTTGTTGACCCATCATATATATTGCCTATGTATGTTCTGGTTAACTGATTGGTTTTCTTATCCATTTGTTTTACACACCTATCTGATAATATCTCTTGAAGGCCTTGTATTGCATGAATATAGCTAGACTGTCTTGAAGGTACAATTCAGAGATTAGGATATTCATATTGATCCAAACCCACACTTATTATTGAGAAAATAGTTACCAAAACGATTAAGTTACCAGGCCTCTCTGACATACAACCTAGGAGAGTTTCCTGGAGTGATAACAAATTGGCACCGTTGCTGGGGAAAGGAGACTGAAGCTCAGCTTCCTTGGGAGACGACAAGATCCAACTTTTATGATAGGAAAATTTTGGACACATTTTTGGGTTGTAACCATCGATCTGGTGACTCCATTGGAACAAAGTGTCTCCGAGAAGAGCTCACACTAGGGAAAACCAAGAAAGACCACTGGCATCACTAGTTCTAGATCCCGAGAAGATCATCAGAAGGGGAAAATATTTGCAAAGACAAACTTCTGGATCTGAAAGAGCATCTAATCCAGGTATTTCAACAAACATTTCTTCTTTTATATCTAAAGAACCTCTTGTCGAGTCCCCTTCTGCTGAAACTTCTAGTTCTCAGAAAATTGAAATTGTGTTGGAAAGTTTGAAGGGTGAGGAATCTTCAATTTCCTCTGATGTTATAGATTATATTTCTGAGCATGTTATTACATCCCATTTGAGAGAAGAAGTTATAGGATCCCCTCAGCAAAAGGACTCTTCCTCTTCTTTGAATTCTTCACCAACTAAGCCTATAGAGGGTATATTCCATACTCATACCAGTCTGCCCATTCTTGAAGATATTTTACAAGATCTTTCCTCTAAAGGTGAAGAAAACTTAGCCTTACTGCTCGGTCAGTTTTACAGAGCCTCTTATTTTCCACCTTATTCGGGAAATTTTTCCCAGGGTAGTCATCCTACCAGTGTTTCTCCTTCTTTCCTCAGCGAAGTAAGACAACCATTGTTTATAAGCTCACCTATCCCATCTCAGCCTTCATCTTATGAAGATTCTTCCTCTGCATCATCCCCCTAGATTGCCATGGCTATCCCTTTGACCAAGATGGAACAAATATTAACAAATAGGTATGCCGCTCTTGTGTTTCCCAATCCCTTATCAGCCATGCCAACATGAGATTATCATAAATATATGCCAAAGTTTACCGGATCCAGGGATTATACTGCTGAAGAACATATAGAATATTTTTATGATTATGATGAGAACATTAACATTTCAGAAGAAAATGTTTAGACCATAATTTTTGTGCAGAGTTTGGATGGCCAAGCCAGGAAGTGGTTCAAGGAACTACCAACAAATTCAGTGACAGGTATTGAGCAGTTAGATGAGGTGTTTTTGAAACACTGGGGAGAAAGAAGAGATCTCTTGTATTACATCTCTGAATTCAAAAATCTAAGAAGAGAAAATGGGAAGTCGGTCTTAGACTTCACCAAAAGATTCAATAAGATGTTCGGCAAGATCCCTACAGAGATCAAGCCAACTGATGCATCAACAAAGATCACATACTCTTCTGCCTTTGATCTAGAATTTTTCTTAATCCTTAGAGAAAGGAGATCAACTAGACTCGCTTTAATGCAAGATGTTGCTCTTGGGGTTGAATCTAATATTATGGCATCTCAGAAACTTAAAGGAAAATTTGAGAGAAATAAGTCTTCTGCTAACCCCCCTTCTTCTTCAAATACAAAAATGGAAAATATGGCCAAGATGTTGGATAACTTAACCTCGGAAATGTCGAAATTGAAAATTCAGAATCAACAACCAGCAAGAATTAAAGAGCCTAATGCTTATGCTCCCAGGAATCCCAATGCATTCCCTTACAGAAGGAACAACCAATAGGTCCAACTCCTTCAGAGAGACAAGAATGCAGCTGATGATCAAAGAATCAGGGTCCCCTTCCAAAATGCAATGCTAGAAGAAGAACAGGAGCTACCTCATGACGAAGTTGAAGAAGAAGATGACATCAATTGTTTCGGGGATGAAAATGATTCCTCCTTTTTGACACAAGTGGATTATGAGGAAGCCCATATGGATGAAGAGATTCATGAGGCAAGCATTGAAGAATATTTTTATCAGACAGATGATCAGCCAGGTTACAATTTAAGATCTAAGACTGCTGCTCCAAAGCCATTGCTTGCTGCTCCCGGGAAGAAGAAAGAAGTTGCTTCCAAGAAGCTTGCTGCTCCTGTAAAGTAGACCTCCACTCCTGCAAAACAACAACAGAAGCAATTGCAGCCCCAAAACAAAGAGCAAGTCATCCTCAGAGCTCCTCCTAATGAGGTAAAAACTTTCGATAGATTATCATACTCTTTCCATTTCGAATCAGAAATTCAGAAAGTAAAAATACCTATGCCATTGAATGAACTTATGAAGAATGACATTTTCAAGTCTTCTATCCTGAAGTCCCTTGAACCAAAGACTCCTCCAACTGCTGATTACGTAAACCTACAACATGAAAAGACAACAATGACTATAGGACCTATGGTAGAAGATCAAGACGACTCTTGTCCACCCTTCTACATATCCTTAAATATCCATGACAAGATCCTTCACAACTGCTTGCTTGATTCGGGAGCGTCACACAATCTTATGCCTAAAGAAGTGATGGATGAACTTGGGTTTGACGTCACAAAACCTTATCATGATCTCTTCTCTTTTGACTCTAGGAAAGTCAGATGCCTCGGCATCATAAAAGACCTTGTTATAAACCTTTCCCAATTGCCAATGAGAAACATGGTAATGGACGTTGTAGTGGTTGATATCCCACCCAAGTTCGGCCTCCTCTTGTCACGTTCATGGAGAAAAAGATTGGGGGGTACCTTGCAGATGGATCTTTCGTATGCCACAGTCCCAATGTTTGGAGGAGAGATAAAGAGACTTTACAAAGATAATCAACTTGCCTACATCATTAGTGATGGGAAAAATTCTGTAAATCATCCCATTTATGCTTTAGACAAAGACTTTGGCTCGTGCATTCTTCAAATAGATGATTCTCAACCAGCTCCATTGCAACTCACAATGCCTACTTATCAGCAGAATTATGAACAGTGTATTCCCATGTGGACCATGTTCTTTGATGGTGCTAGTACCAAAGACTCAACAGGTGTAGGTGTAGTTTTGATTTCTCCTTCGAAGGAGGCTATGCATTTGTCTTTTAAGCTTGATTTCAAAACTACTAATGATATAGAAAAGTATGAAGCTTTGCTATTGGGATTAAATTCTGCCAAGGAGATGGGAATTAAAGGATTAAAAGTATTTGGAGACATAGATCTCATCATACAACAAGTAAACAATACTTTCCAAGCAAAACATGTCAGATTGAAAGCCTACAGGGATGAGGTATGGAAAATCAGGGACTCTTTTTCCATTTTTGACATTTCTTATATACCCAGAGCTATGAATAATCTTGCTGATTCCCTTATTGTTTCATCCAATTTGTTTATTCCTCCCATGCCTCCCAGAATCAATTATGAAATCCAAGTCAAATATAGGCCATCCCTGCCCGACAATATTAAATATTGGAATTTTTTTGAAGATGATGATGAGCTTAGTAGATTTCTCCAGGTGGTAGATGAATTTTCTGATATGCATATTGACCAGAAAAATCAAAATGTAGATGAATCCAAGAAGCCTAAGCTAAAAATAAAAATGGGTCAGCATGATATCGTTCAACTGCCCAACAATTATATACCTCGGGGTTTGGTGCCTCTTGAGAAGATTTTCGATCATAACGATGCCCCCTATAAACCTGATAAGAAGGAGAAAGATCCAGTTGTCCATGAACATAATAAAGGAAGCCAAAATCATCCTAAATTCATAAATCTATTCGCTGAATTAATTATTGATCAGAGATCCAAATATTGCAGCATTATGAAGGAATTCGCTGATGTTTTTTCTTGGAAATACAGTGACCTAAAAACCTATGACCCTGAGGTCATTCAACATAAGATTCCCCTCGAGAAAGACACCATCCCTTTCAAATAGAAACTCATACCTATCAGTCCTCTCCTATTGCCTGTAATTGAAAGAGAAATCAAAAAGCTTCTTGATGCCACAATCATAATCCCTTTAAGATACTCTAATTGGATTGAAAATCTAGTGATAGTGAGAAATAAAAATGGTGAGATCAGGTTATGTGTTGACTTTAGAAATCTAAATAGATGCTCAAAGAAAGACAACTATCCCCTACCCAAGATGGAACATTTGCTGCAAAGAATTTAAGGGGTTACTGTTATGTCTTTCTTAGATGGTTTCTCAGGCTATAACTAGATTTCTGTACATCCCGAGGACGAAGAAAAAACTGCCTTTACTACTCCTTGGGGTACCTTCATGTACGCCAAGATTCCATTCAGATTGATGAATGTCGGGGCCACTTTTCAGAGGGCCATGGAAATAGATTTTGTGGGAGAAAAGGACAAGTTTGTCCTCATCTATCTTGATGACATTACAGTATATTCCAACAGTCATGAAGAGCACCTAAAGCATATGAAAAGAGTGTTTCTGAAGTGTAGACAGTTCGAGATTTCATTAAACCCTAAAAAGTCCCATTTTTCTCTCAAGAAGGGCAAGCTTCTAGGCCACATCGTTTCAGCAGAAGGTGTGAAAATTGATCCAGATTGGGTGGAAGCAATTCAGAGGTTGTCCATACCAAGGTCAAATAAGGATATCCAATCTCTACTTGGTAAGATAAATTTTGTTAGAAGATTTATTCCAAATTTCGCTGAGTTAGTGAAACACATAACTTCTATGCTAAAAAAGGGATACGAGATAAAGTGGACAGACAATGCAAGAAGTTCATTTCAAGATATCAAACAAGCTATCATGGAATCCCCCACTCTAATCAGTCTGAATTACACCAAGAACTTCTATATTTTTTCCTTTGCTTCCTATGACACGGTGGCAACCGTCTTGTTACAAAAAGATGATGAAAGTCTTGATCACCTAGTGGCCTTTTTCAGAAAAAACACTTAGAGACGCTGAACTAAGGTATGATCCTATAGAGAAACAAGCTTATGCTCTCATTAAGTCTTTGAAATATTTCAGAATTTATATCCTCGATGCAAAGGTTATTGCCTATGTGCCTTCATCCTCTGTGAAGGATGTTTTGACTCAGCCTGATATTGATGGGAAGAGAGATAAATGGATCACAAAGCTAATCGAGTTCGACATAGAACTGAGGCCCACTAAGATGGTAAAAGGCCAAGGTCTTGCCAAGTTTTTGATGGAAGAAAACTGTGATCTTTTGGACATGAATTTCATTGGGGAAAGTTCAGCAACTTTGCAGACAAAGGCAACAGCGGAAGGACAACATAGAAACCAACAGGTGGCGGAGCATTTGTTTTCATGTGAGTGGTATTTAGGTATTATTCATTTTTTACAAAAGTTGGAAGTTCCTCTTGAACTCAGCATGACTCAAGCCCGAGCCCTTAAGCTCAGAGCAATCAAATTTTGCATTTATAATAATCTTTTGTATTGGAAAGATCCTGCTGGTTTACTACTAAGATGTTTAGACAAAGAAGAGTTAGTTGAAGTCATACATCAGTTTCATTCAAGTATTTGTGGAGGCCACCATTACTGGAAGACCACAACTCATAAGATCTTAAGGGCTAGGTACTATTGGCCTTTTCTTTTTTCAGATGTGTGCACCTTTGTGAAATCTTGTGATAAATGTCAAAGATTCACAAGAAAACATCAACTAAAATCTCTGCCCCTGAGACCTATTGTAGTGAATGGTCCTTTTCAGCAGTGGGGTTTAGATTTTATAGGCGAGATTAATCCTTCATCTAGTGGTCAACATAAATGGATCTTGGTAGCCACTGACTATTTTACAAAATGGATAGAGGCAATCCCCACCAGGAATGCCACTCATCAGGTTGTTATGAAATTTCTTTATGAGAACATCCTGAGCAGATTCGGTTGCCCAAAAAGGCAGGTAAAAGATAATGCAATAGATTTCAAAGCCGAGGCATTGGTTGACATGTGTAAATCAACGGGCATTCAATTGGTACATTCTACCCCCTACTACCCTCAAGGTAATGGCCTCGCAGAGTCATCCAATAAGAGTCTAATCAGAATCATCAAAAAGATGTTGGAGGAGAATCAAAAGAGTTGGGATTCTAAACTAAAGTTTTCTCTTTGGTAGACAGAGTAACTAACAAGAAATCCACAGGAACTTCTCCCTTCAAACAGGTCTATGGTACTGATGCCATTTTCCCTATTCAACTAGTTTTACYAGTGGCTAATWTTTTTTAGGAAGAGAAAACTAAATCAAATGATATGGTAAGAAGAATGCTTGACTTGGTAGAACTGTAGCAAGCCAAAGAACAATTGGTGGATAAATCAGAGGCTCATCAAAAGTGGATCAAGGACACTTTTGACAGAAAGGAAAAGGTGGATGATTTTCAGGTTGGTGACTGGGTTCTGAAATGGGACGCCCTTAGAAAAGATAAAGGAAAACACGACAAGTTTAAATCTTTGTGGACCGGTCCTTTCATGATAACTCAAGTACAACACAATAACACCTTCATTCTACAAAATCTGGGAGGTGAAGAAATGTTTTGTGGCCAAATTAACGAGTGTTTTCTGAAACTTTATTTTTTCTAAGGCCTTGGAGCCTTGTCATTGTAAATTTATTTTTTCAGCTTTTTTGTTTCTATAGAATAACTCCATGCCCAATGGAAACACTAGTAGATAGTTTTAAATTTTCTTTTCTCAGGAAAGACATTGGTTCTGTGGTTCTTGAAACCTCACAGGGAGGCTTTCACCCCCAATAGGAGCCGACGTTATCTCCTCAAATAAATCAATCGAGATTTTGCATTTTAGGTGATAGGGAGTCTTTTAAAAAGATACTTTTTAAATTTTTAAAGGTTCATTTTTCGAAGATTTACTCATGTAATAAGGTTTAAATAAAAGTTCGTTTAGTTTGTGTTTGATCAAATTAAAATCTTAGGTTTTGGTGGCTTAGGCGAACATATCGATTGTTCATTAGCCACCGAAAGCCTTAGCTTTCAGAAGCTTAACCAATGGAATCCAAGGCCATTTTAGCCACCAAAATCATTGGAGTAGGTAAAGACCACACACGTCATATCACACGTTTCAAACGACGAGTTTGATGTTTCCATGATTGCACAAGCTACCGAAAGGACTGGAGAAAGAACCGTTCACGACCGGAAAGCTAATCCCACTTTGATATGAGCGAATCTTTCCTGATCGCTATATCATTAAGTCATACGCCGATGTACTTCCCATTGATTTCAGTTATTCACCATGACTTCTGTGGATCATCAACCATTTCACCACACTCCTTGCAACCAGTGCCATGTTCAAAATCTCTCCCCACTTATCTCAATTTTATCTCATCCAATCCAATTTTTGCTAAGTTTACGCAGTGTAACTCTTCCCGAAATCCACTCCTTCGATCACAGGTGTGCGAAAACATCATGGCAAATGAAGAAAGGAACGTCGACACTGAGGAAGGAGATTAACAATATCGGTTACCTAGAATACCATCCTGAGGTATGTCAAATGTTCAAGGATGCAGGGTGTTATAATTTTTGCAAAAAATTATAGAGCTTTCATCAACAGGTGGTAGAGGCTTTCGCTCTAAATTTCGATGGAAAGAACGCAATCATCGACCAGAATGAATTCGAAATTGATGAAGCCCTCATAGTCAAAGTCACAGAGCTTCCCACGATTGCAGAGAAATGGTTTAAAACCACTGTGATTAATAATGTTGAGTTTAGGACCTATTTAAAATCAGAACATAGGGGTTTGATTTGGAAGAAAGATATTCATGTATCTTTCCTTGAAGAGAAATGACAACAGTTATTGAAGGCTATAATGGTTTATATAACCTGTGAAGGGTGACACAACAGGGTTATGATTTATCATTTCAAACTTATAAACCATTTGACAGGTAGAAACCCACTTAATCTTCCATATTTCCTCCTCTGAAGCTTATCCAAGATGGCTCATCAAGTCAAGGCCAAACCTAGTCAAGTTGCAGGTAGATTATCCCACCATAGTTTAATCAAATTGTTGGTTTGTGAGCTGTTCCAAAGAAGGGGTAAAGAATGGAATTATTTCTTATTCTGGAATGATTTCCAGACTGAGGTTCAGCCAGAGGGAAAAAAGAAACCTCATTCCAAGAAATCCTCCACTCCCAGAAGTGGAAAGAGAAGGATAAGAGCTATCTCTCCAACCCTAGTTAATCAACCCTCTCCTTCCTCTAAGTTGGGAAAAATGAAGAATAAATTGAATTTTAACAGTGAGAAAGAAGAGGCCAATGAGGTCCCAATGAACAAAAACATTCTCTATCTCCCTTACTTAGACTCAGAAGATGAAGAGAAACAATTGGAAATAGGGCACGAGGATTTAGTTACCACAGGGTGTGACAACTATGTTTTTGTGGACATATACACAACAAGTTATGAGAACAAGTTATGACAAGTTGTAGAGGCCTCATCCAACAAACGAGTGCAGCAGAATAAATCAAAGGAAATCAAGAAGCTTAAGAGGAAGCTAGCTGAGCAAGAGGTGCTTGAAAGGGTAATACAAACCAGGTATGAAACCCTATCAAAAAACTTTGCAGAAAGAAATTCAGCTTTGGAAAGACTAGCCCATGAAATCATAAAGGAGAAGAAAAAGAAAAACAAGATTGTAAAGGACTACAACAACTTATGAAGAGTAGCTCAGGGTTTGAATAAAAAGGTCAGGGATTTGAGGAAAAAAGAAATGGCTTCAAAACACCAAGATCATGCCTCTCTTGAGACCCTTGCAGAGGTGATAGTTCAATGCAAGGAACCAGAAGCAACTAGTAACCCCACAAATCTTGAGCAAGATACATAAACCTAAAAAGATCATCCCTGAGGCGTTTTTGAGCTGAGACAAGGGTATTTTTGAAATTTTGATAGTCTCAGGTTTCAGTGGCTTAGGCGAACATATCGATTGTTCATTAGCCACCGAAAGCAGAGCTTTCGGTCACTAATCGGCCCAAATTCTATTTTCTCTAACTACCGAAAGCCCTGATAAGGCAGAAAGCTAATGTTTTTTCATAGATCCAAGTTTTTCTTGTTCAAAAGACTAAAAAATGGTTCCAATTGTTGGAAGATAATTAATGACATCTTTATCAAGTGTTTGTTTTGGTTTTGGAGATGTTTTAAAAGACAAAAAAAGTAAGCAACGATTATCTATTGTCAAGGAGATAAGACCGTTGACTGTCAATAGGTATCAAGTTCGACTCCTCCCATATCACATGAGATCCAACAGACTCGTAAGGCTTACTATAMCTGCCTAGAATCTGAAGAACTTAAARWGCAGTTGAGAAGTTGAATTGATCTAGTTTACTTAAGACAATTATTGATTTTCTATGTTTGGMAAAATTTGATCCAGTAATCTAGGATCCATAAACTGTTTGTAAAAGGCTATAAATCCAAGAACATATGATGAGCACATRGTTCGATTTTGAGTTCTATAATCTACTGTTTTTGTATGAAAGACACTTTCTTTAATATATTAAGCCWGCAAGCTTCTTTCATTTGCTATTGTCAGACTCTCCTTCATCTTTGTCTATGCATATGAGTTGAAATTGTTCTTTTGTCTAYGTTTAATGGTCCCATGGTAACTGTCATCTTAATTTTGACTGTTAAGAAAGAATCATAAGCATCTTTGGCTAGTTTGTTGACCCATCATATATATTGCCTATGTTTTTTCTGGTTAACTAATTGGTTTTCTTATCCATTTGTTTTACAAACCTATCTAATAATAGCTCTTGAAGGCCTTGTATTGCATGAATATAGCTAGACTGTCTTGAAGGTACAATCCAGGGATTAGGATATTCGTCTTGATCCAAACCACACTTATTATTGAGAAAATAGTTACCAAAAAGATTAAGTTACTAGGCATCTCTATCATACAGCCTAAGAGAGTTTCCTAGAGTGATAACACCAGCTATGTTCATTTGCAAGAAGATGAGTACAATGAGGCTTTGAAATATTTTTATAATAAATATGAATTCCAAAACCATATACATCTAAAAACCTAACACTAGGATATGAAGCGCCAAAATTCATGTGGGCCTCATTAGGGTAAGTTAGTACATCAAATTCCCGTGGTCGTAACTTTTTCATACGATCTCCGTTTGGGGTGCATGATAGCTCGTTGGAAAGGTCTTGACAAGGATCTGCATTTAATAGTATCAATCATTCCTTTGGCCATTATTTAGGTTCCCGATCATGAAAAAACATCATTTAGGCCCTAAAAATGGCCCTAGAAGTTTAGGACCCGAAAAAACTGCTAAAAATAGTGAATTGCAATAAACTATTTTGAGCCAGTTGGAATAGGTGGGTGGCCACCGATATCCTCTTAGATCACCATAAGTGGCATGAAGTCTCGATGCAATGGTAAAAAGTGTAGAATCCGTGCATAAATACTGAACATAGAGAAAGAATTCTCTCTATGGAGCATATGCCACTGAAGAGAATTTGAATATTGTAACATTAAAAGCTTCCACAACCTAGAAGTAACAAAAAAAAAGAAAAGAAAAAAAAAAGATAAAAAAAACAAGGTATTGGAACTGAGGTGATGTGAAAGTGCAACAACGTGATTACTTATGTTCCAGTTGTTGTTCATGTTTCATGAAAATACACCTTAGTAAACACACATGATGCACTTGGTCTTGAAGCAATCTGAGCTATTTGATTTATTTATGTTTCGTAAATTTTGTGCTAGAATTCCTTTATACCTATCTTTTTTATGTTGTGTGGATTCTTTTGTTAATGCCATATTGCAATGTCCTTCACAAGAATGTTCTTTACAAATTGATCTCTTAGTTTATTTTGAATCATCATGTAGAGAATCCATGATTTCAACCCTTGCACCAAGATTTCATATTGCTTATGGTCTGGCATTATTGTGCTTAGATGCCTTGTCACTTCTGCATTCGACACATATATACCTAGTTTATTTAACATAGTCTATTTTAAAGACTTGTGCAAAGAACCCACATGCATAATCCTCTTGCATTGTTGCACTTCCTCACCTCCACATTTCCAATAGTTCTACATCCATAATTATGACAAGCAATGTATTTTTCAAGATAGGTCATTGGTTTATGGTAAATTGATTTCCTCTAATTTAGGAGGAAAAGACACACATCTAAAAGTAGTGTGAAAAAAATGTCATACTTATATGTGGGTTGCTCGATGGATTTTGATTATGGCTATTGTTATTCAAAAGGTAGTCAATATATGTGTAAAATACATTTTATTGAATTGGCATCCTGCTCTTGGCCTTGGGGCAATGTTGACTCTTTGATCTATTTATCTTTGGGAAATTTTCTAGTCAAAAGCGTTTTTACTTGGCCATTTTTTAGGTTGGAATTTTTTTTTAGCTATGGACATATCTCTGCACTCTACATAGCTACGCCTCTTGCAAAGTAAACAATTGGTTTATTTTCAACACATGTGAGGATAATTCATAGCATCTAACATTTTCACTTGAGAAGTTCCCTGACAATAGTTGTTGGAGATGCTGAAAAAAAACATGACATTCACTTGGGAGCAGTTCTAAATTGGTGCCCTTTTCTCGCAAATCCAACAAAATCAACATTTGGAAAACGTCTGGGATATCATCTAAATTACATCACCTATAAAAATTCTCCATGTGGAGGTACACAACTGCACGACGATAACCAACATGAAATCTTCACACAAGCATTGAGAATACATAGTGTTGGTTGTACTAGTCATACTCCTCTGCCAATTGTCAAGGTGCACAAGACATAGTGACACTCAGTGTGGCCATATATTCATAGAAAATTCCTTTAGAGAATGTAAAATATTCT
>ML776790.1:879053-904891 GCA_009831015.1 Picea engelmannii
ATTTGAAGTTGTATGAGCCTCCTTTGATTGATGATCAAGGAGAGCATGTTCAGATTCCTTCTATAGATGATTTTTCCCCAGAATATCTTACAGAACTGCATGAAGACACCATCCTTGACAAGAGAATGCGAACTTCAAAACGAGAAAATGTGGAGTATCTTCGATTGGTCTTAAAGGTACAAATCCAAGCAAATCCAAGTGGATTGAGGTTGGAAAGGTGAGGGAGCTATACCCTCATCTTCAGATAGACTGAAAATAGTCTTTTGGAGGTCCAAAAGCTTTCCAATGGGGAGGTGTGATCCAGGGAATCAAATTTTGCTCAAAAATTCAAAGTGCTCGAAATCGCTTCAAATTGAACGAAAGCGTAGGCATCATCATTACGAACCCAACACAACTCATTTGGGTTCAAACGGACGTCGGGAGTGAGAGATATCGCATTCTGTTCAAAATGACAAATAAACAAAAAAAGGGGATGTTGACTGTACAGTCCGTACGGATGCTGATGTGGCAGGCCGTACGACACGTGGTAGGCAGTTATTTGGACAGTTGGCATGTGACATGGCATGTTTGCAGCGAACGATATGGTGACACATGGCCCAGTCAATGGCTGCCACGTGTCATATATACATTGGTTTAAAATTATGTTGTTGGTCGGAGTCGACCCCATGACCTCCGGGTAGGGGGGAGAGACTTGGGAAGAGCTGCCAACCGGCGCGCCACTGGTTGTTCCTTGTTATATATATGAAAAAATATTTATATATGTTTGCATATGTGTATAGTTGGGGCGCGATCAGGCTGGGGCTTAGCCCCATCCCTTGGTCGCACATTATGTTAACATATGACCCATTGCTATACCATTCAGTGCGCGCGTGTGGTTGTGTTTTGTTTTGGTTCCAACGGTTATAAAAACAACCCTCCACTTGTCCTTTGACCATTGGCTTGTGGAACGATGGCCTATGTTTACACTTGCGCATGGTCATATGGGTCATACGACCTTGCCCTTGACGGTTAGGGGCTAGGTGCGCCCGTAACTGTCCTACAGTTTGCACGGTTCACACGGTTGCATCCGGTGCTAAGTTTTTACGCTTAAATATGTGTGTGGGATAGGTTGAGCCAACAAGGGTGCGTTTTGTAGATGCAGAGACAACAAGTTTGAAGGGGGGACTTCCAGGAAGCCTAGCTTCTTCAATTTTTGGCCAAACGAGATGCCGAAAAAGCCCAGCTAGGGGTTTTTGGACGTTTTGAAGCCATTGGAGCAATCTATTTAGAATTTTGAGCATTGTAAAGCATATTTTTGAGCACTTTGAGCAAATAATACAAATGATCCATTGGAAGCTGGACCAGGAGATGTAGCCCAAGAGAGGGGTGAACTCCTTTATCATTTGTTGTGTTATGTGTTTTATGTTCACTGTTTTTGTTGTTGTTTATATGCATCTTGAATAAGTAAATCCTATTAAAGTTGTGTTGCAAAGTTGATCCATTTTCATTTTAACACATAAAATTTAACTTGCAAATATTTTCAAGAATACAAGTCTTCTTCATTTTTAGATTAGTTCGGCAGGCTTGCTCCTAGTATCAAATCAATGTGATGGATGATACTTCTAATAGATGGAAATGAGTTTGGAAACTCATCCACTACCATATCCAAAAAATTCTCTAACAGTTCCTGAATTTCCTCAGGTAAATCCTCCATCGAAGTACTGGTAAGGATAACCATCGGTTTCCTCACAACAACAAACTGCATCTCATGTTCCTTCTTTACTTCATTCGGGAGTTCCTTCCCACTCATGAGAAGTATACTATTGCTAGCTTCATCCTTCAACTTCTTTTATTCATTTGGAAACAACATGTGTGTCCTACCATTCTTCTTTAAGGTGTAAGTATTTATCCTCACAACACGAATGACATTTCTGTCGTACTTCCATGGTCTTCCGAAAAAAACATGACATACATCCATGGGAATCACATCACACAAAATTTCATCCCTATATCCTCATATCTTAAATTCAACGAGGCATTGTTTGGTGATTGTTACCCGATGACCTTTCTGCAACCATGAGACTTTATATGGCATCGGGTGTGTAGTCGTCTCCATCTCTAGCTTCTCAACCATATTTGTTGATACTAAGTTGTCATTGCTTCCATTGTCAATGATCACCTTGCAAACTCGGTCTTTCGTTTTGCAAGCTATCATGAACAAAATATTCCTTTGTGCTGGATTTTCAGTCTGTGGCTCTTTCTTCAAAAGAACCTTCTTCATCATCAAGGATTTCCCATCCTCTACACCTTTTGTCTCAACATCTCACTTCTACACTTTCTAAAAAGTAAGCTTCACCTCCTCCTTTCTTCTTCTTGGGGAAATCCCAAGACATGTGTCCTGTTTTTCCATAGGCATAAAACCTTACTTCTCCTCCTCTACCTCTTCCTCTTACTTTCGGAAAAAAATTTCTACCACCACTGTGTCATCCTCGGGAACTTCCTCCTCTCTCAGAGTGACTATGTGGTTTCTTTGCCTCGTCTTTGGGCTTCCGGGAATTATCCTGGGAAACTCCTTTACCTCTATTCAAGATTTGACCTCTATATTGTTGACTCTGCTTCCTGGCCAACTTCTCTTCTACTTTCAACGCAATTTGATACACATCCTCTACTGTTCTGACTATTTCCATGCTAATTTCATCCTGGATATCATATCTCCGGCCATTGATGTATCTGACAAATTTCTCTTCGTCTCTCTCTCTCTGTCCAACCCTGATATTCAATCTTTAGAACTCCTCTATGTCTCAAGTTTTGCATCGTCCTGAAAATATTTATCTAGTAATCCTTAGGTATGAATTTCGCCTTTAGCTTGGATACCATTCGATCCCAACTCTTAATCTTTTGTTTGCCCTTGCTCCTCCTGTCGGCTTGTAGTTCATCCCACCACAGTGTTGCATGTCTCTTCAACGTGGTGACAACATGTCTCACTTTTTTCTCCTCCTTGACATTCTCATAGTCAAAATACTTGTCCATTGCTCGTATCCAATCAAGAAATCATTCGGTGTCTAAATTCCCTTCATACATTGGGACGTCGATCTTCTCTCTAGCTCCCTACTTGAAAACCGCTTTCATCAAGTGTTTTTCCGCAATGTCCTCAACTACCGCTTCTTCGACCTCTACTGCTTTAACTTCTACATCGTTGATGTCTCCAGCATCAGGTGCTCTCCTTTATGTTGTTTCCATGGCATCCATCCTTGCACGTAATTATCTCATCTCCCTTTCCATAGCTTTGTTTGCTACGAGTGGCTCAACACGTCTTCTAGGTGGCATTGTGATGACGCTTCTGATACCTCTCTTTCTACAGAAATCAATTCTGTGTTTTCTCTGGTACCACTCCTGGCATAGTTCACCTTCCCTCCAAAGGGTTGTTCGACCACCCGGTCTTGGATCGTTCGAAACACTGAGTCAGAGCGACTCTTGATGTTCCTGCAGTTACCTGAAACCACTATACATACACATGCCCCTTTTCCCAAGTGACCATGCATGTGACTGTGGGTCTATCCCCTCACAATTCGGACTATGGGGATATCCCGAGCTCTACCTTTGGATCTTTCTGAATCACCCTTCTTCGAATTTCCAGACTTCCGCCATGTGTCTCCTCGGATTTCCCGACCCCACTATGGTTTGGGTTTCGTGACATCGCGAAACTCTAGGTCTCTCGCCCACGAACTTCCAGACTTTCGATTTCTAGATTCCTTGATCCGCTGCCATGTGCTCTTCTCAGGATCAACGACTAAGATCTAATAACGAGTTTGGACTTCGTGACTCTACACTTGCACTCCTCCCATATTTCCCGAACTATGAAGTGACGAAACACCTTACGACCACCCCTCGCACAGTTCTTCTAGATCCTACGATCTGGAATCGTTGGCCTCCCTCCAGAACGAATCTTGTCCACTGACTTTTCTAGAAACTTTAGGGACTTCTCTCCTTGAAGATTTTATGTCGCTCTCCCTCCTGAGCTTTTCTTCTTCACTTTCTCTGGTTCCTTTGAACACTTTTTTCAACACTCAATCCAAATCTCGCCCTATGCACACTTTGTAACAGGTTCTCTCCTCTATGACTAAAATCACATTGTTTCTCCCTTGAGCTTTCGAGTTGAAAACTATGTCACGCACTCCTTGTGGATGTCGATGCACTCCTTGCATACATAAGTTTTGTTCTACCTCTCCTGAGCTTCGAGTCAAAACAGACTCAGTCACGCACTCCTTGCGGACGTTATGCACACCTTGCACTCGCTCAAAGGAGAGAAACAATTGAAACTTATTCACTCTTTACTATGACTCATGTATTCAATCCTATAATGCATTCATGGATACAAAAACAAAGAATAATAGAGAATTGAAACAAAAAAGGGAGTCTACCATTCACTCATTCATATAGACACAACAATAACACACAATTGGGACAATATTCATCTTCTCTATTTGTTCAACTCAACTTATATACATCCATATACTACTTCTCTGTATCTTCTGTCTCTTAACTATAATGGCAATCTACACATTAGATTCAACAATCTCTTCTCGAAAACAATACAAAACTTTATACAAAAGGACTCTTCGAGTTCTTCCCTCCAACTACTCTATGCTATCCTATCGAAAATAAAGACTTTCAACTGCTTATAATTTATTACAATAAATATCGAGTCAAATAGATAAGAGCGAAAGCTCTAGATCTGTGCTGTGATCCTCTGCATTAAATCAAAATACATTCCCCCATCGATCTCATGCGATGGCTAAGCCTCCAATCATTAAGATGTTCATAACTCAAAGCTTTGTCAGATATTACAAATCAATACACTCATCTTTGTAAGTCAAAATATTTCAAAATACGCGCTTAGTGCACCCAACTATCTTCCACGCATACTTTGTTGGTGATGCTCCTCCATTAGTTCTAGGCTACCAACAAGTCACACTCCTACTCTAGTACAACTCTCTTATACTTAGACAACTATTCAAAACTTAACACTTAACCCCATATCAAAATACATCCATGAAACAAAGAAAAAACATGCAAAACAAAGAAGACACAAACATATATAGTGTGGGAGACACCAACCATATCTAACACTTAACTAAATCGTGACCTAAATCTCTATTAAGTATTCATCTCTATTCAAGTATTTAGAGTATGCACTATCAAGTACAACGTCAATCATTGACTTTGTAGCTGGACTCTTATGACCTAAATCTCCAATCAAGTGAATCAAGTGAAGTTCATGTAGCTCAAATATCGTTAGAAGAGATGTCTTTGTTGTAAGACGATTGTCATTTTTTAGTGAGGAAGATAAAAAATTTAGACTGGTTCAGATGTTAACGTTGCGATGAAAAATGAATGAATATAATAACATAATTTAGTGCCACATAAATCCCACGTCTTAACGCGATGTTAGCTGGCATTTAAATCCCACGTCTTAACGCGATTTGCATGTCCCACATAAGTAATGGCGGTGGCCAAAGATGCAAGGCGTGTTTTTTTAATAGCGGTCTTCGGTTAATGTACTTTACAGTGAAGGAATCATTCCAAGTCAATGAATGAACAACCGTTGACTCGTACGACAGGGGGAGGGAGCTCTTTTTTACAGCTTTAAAACATACATCCACAATGTGTCTGGCATTAGTTTCCTGGTGTTCAGACCTCCATTTTCAGAGAAATTTTCCTCTTTCATAAAACAATAGTTACAATGAAGAGTAGCATGGAAATAGTCATGGGAGACAACGGATTGTTGTCTCTCATCTTAGAACGTCTGTCGGAGCCGCAGGATCGGTACTCGGCGTCCATGGTCTGCAAAGACTGGAACGACGCGCTCGAATGGGCTGTCCACGAGCTCAGTGTCAGGTCGACTAAACTCCTCCCTTCTCTCCTTCCCCGCTTCAAACATGTTAAGCACTTGAAGCTCGATCAATGCTGTGCTCAATTACAGGTCTCAGATCTCCAGTTGATCTCCGAATGCCATAAAAGCCTACTGGTATTATCGCTAGGGAACTCTGACGAGCCTTAGTTATTCATTTCAAATCTAGGGCTTCTAGGATTTGTGAAACTATGCTCGAGCAGATTACCTTGTCTTCCATACCCATTTTAATGAATTCTGGTATCGAGGCCATCTCTAGGATTTGTAAGAGGCTTAGGTCTGTCCGTCTTCAAGGTTGCAGGAATTTGTCTGACGGTGACCTCGACTCACTGAAAAATTGCAAGAATATCCAAGAGTTGAGTTTAACGGGTTTCTTTGGATTCACTTCCTCTGGTCTGTCCAAGATAGGGGAGCATTGTCCAACTCTTCTGAAATTCTCACTCGATTTTGGCGACTACATCCCCGGTACTTATTCCATCGACATTACCTCGGCCCTCAGGTCTCTCGCTACCCACTGCCTAAATCTGCAGATATTGTCTCTGAAGTTCATACATGGGGACCTGCGGGAGTTGTCAGGGTTATCAGCTTTGCTTACATTGTGTGTTCATACTTATACGGATCAACAAGCTTGTCGTGATAATTCATTAGCAAACATTGTTGCTGCAAACAAAAACTTGAAGGAGTTTGTCTATTTTAATTGGTCTTCTCCTTTAAATGATGTATCTCTCCTCATGATCATACAGAATTGTAGAAACCTTGAAAAGCTTTCCTTGTTAGCTAAGGCATTGACGGACTCATCTTTGCTGTATATAATGGAATGCATGGCTCTAACATCTCTTGCACTCGATGGCTTCTATAGCGATGGGAAAGGTCTGGCTGTGTTAAATTTCTGCGGGATGCAATTGAAGGAGTTCTCACTAAGGTCAGCGTCGAGGGTTACAGATGTGGAATTGGAAACTCTAATGCATTTCAACAACAAGCTTGAAAGAATCAATCTCAATGGGTGCTCAGCACAAACTTCAAAGGGGTTCTCTGCAATCGGTCTCTGTACTAATCTGCAAATTTTGGATCTGAGTTTTACAGCAGTAGATGATTCAAGCTTGGTTACTATAGCAAGTGGTGCTAAAATGCTGAGGCATTTGAGCTTGGTTTGGTGCACATATATTAGTAATCTAAAGATCTTGTCGAATTTTAGGGCATTAGAATATCTTGATGTCACCCAGTGCAATTTTGTGACAGACGAGGGACTTGGCTTTCTTGCTACCAGCTGCAGTAAGTTGTCTCATCTAACCTTTGTCTCAACAGGGATAACAGATGATGGATTATCAAATCTTGCATATTGCAGTATGTTACGCTCATTGGAAATTTATCATTGCGCCGGGGTTCAAGGCCCTGGTTTGGCTATAATAGCATTATCATGTAAGCGAATTCGATACATGGTTATAAGTCATCGCTTTGAGGGCACGCCAATATTAGAACAGCTCAGAAAACAATGTTGCTTGGTACGATTAGAAGACGATGACGAGCCTATGTAAGAATAATGGGCACAAGTCATTGCTTCAAGGGCACAACAGTATGAAAAATGTTGACAAAATGTTGTTGTTTGGTACAATTGGAAGCCAATGATATACCGATAATTCCAGATTGGTATTATCTGTATTTTCTGTAGCAGCAGGTAAGTATGATGTAAAAAGAATAATAAGTATTTCTTATTATTGGCCATCAGTTTTGGAAGAAAGGTATCCAGAGGGTTTGAAAGCAGTGATTGATGTCACTATAGACAATCGGATTGGATGACATAGCTTCGGTTTCATGTAAGATGTGCAGAGAATAATAGTTGGATTCCTTATGTATTAAAATATTGCATTCATGTAAGATGTGCAGAGAATAATAGTTGGATTCATTTTGAAGTTTTAAATTATTTGGAAGAGTGTTTATATATTAATCAGGCATGTTATCCTCATTTTGCAGTGTTATATTAAAATATATTATGATTTTGAAGATTATTTATATATTTGCACGTTACCTTCATTTTGAAATGTAATATTAAAATATATTATTATTATTATTAAAATATAAAGCTTTACAAATCGATCTCTTAGTTTATTTTGAATCGTCATGTACAATATATTAAAATGTAATATTAAAATATAAAGCTTTACAAATCGTTCTCTTAGTTTATTTTGAATTGTCATGTAGACAATCCATGATTTCAACCCTTGCACCGAGATTTCATATTGCTTATGGTCTCGCATTATCGTGCTTAGATGCCTAGTCACTTCTGTATTCGACATATATATACCTAGTTTATTTAAGACACTGTATTTTTAAGACTTGTGCGGAGAACCCACATGTTTCATCCTCTTGCATTGTTGCACTTCCTCACCTCCACATTTCCAATAGTTCTTCATCCATAATTATGAGAAGCGATGTATTTTGCAAGATAGTTCACTGGTTTATGGTAGGAGGAAAGGCCACACATCTAGAATCAGTGCAAAGAAAATGTGCTACTTTTATGTGGACTATTCCATGGTTTTTTATTATGGATATTGTTATTCAAAAGGTAGTAGATATATGTGTAAAAAATATTTTAGTGGATTGACATGTTACTCTTTGCCTTGGGGCAATGTAGTGATCTATTTATTTTGGAAAATTATGTAGTCAATAACATTTTTACTTGGCCACATTTTAGGTTGGACAAAAGGTTTAGCTATGGACATATCTCTGCACTATACATAGCTACACCTCTAGCAAAGTAAATAGTTGGTTTATTTTCAACACATGTGAGGATAATTCATAGCATCTAGCCTTTTGCACTCGAGAAGTGCCCTCACAATAGTTGTTGGAGAGGCTGAAAAAAACATATTATTCACTTGGGAGGAGTTCAGTGCCCTTTTCTTGCAAATCCAACAAAATCAACATTTGGAAAATGATGAGGTGCACAAGACAAGGGCACTAAGTGCGGCTATATATTCATAGAAAATGCCTCTAGAGAACCTAAACAATTATTTTGTTTATGAACTATACCAACTTATACTATAATCAATCCCCCAAAAAACAATGAAACCCAGTGCAATGCACCAACTAAACAATCCACTACACCATATGAAAATGCATCGAGACTATAAGCAACATTTCTCTACAACACATGCAAAATAGTGCACCTCTCCCTAAATTTATACTCACACTATATCCATAGTATCAAGTAACTACAAAACAAGAAGAAAAATACAAGTTAACAACAATAAACCTTTTTTTTTCTACTTAACTCTAATTCTTTCTATTCTATGTAGTGTCTCAAATAGCCTGCGGTCGACTTAAATTAATTCTGAAAATGAAAAATAAGAATTAGGGCCTAATATTCCTTGACATATATCATACAATGAGAAGGATTTATTACACTCTCAGGTAGATTTTTAGAAACCCATAATTAGATCTGCAACTTCGTAACACTTGAAAATTCAGAATAACTCTATTTTTCTCAACCATAGCATATGGCATGATAGATAAATGCATTAAATAACCAAAAAACAAAGTAAACAATACAAACTCAATAAAACACACCTCTCCATATTCACCTTTGACCATTTTGAGTTTTTGTAACAACACTTGCTTCAAAAAACCAACAACACAACATAAGTAATTGTACTATGCATAAAGAGAACTCTATCAAACAATAACCACATAAACTTATGGCACTTGTTTACTATTTTTGAGAGTTATATTTCTTTAAATCCATTTAGATTAGATTTATTTCTTGCAATTTCATATATAGTAGAAAAGAGTGGAAATTGAAACACTTTGAAATTCACACATTCATCAACATATAATGCAGAAACAATGAGATTAATAAAAGATGTGACATGAAATATATATATATATATATATATATATATATATATATATATATATATATATATCATCTAAACTATACATTTTTTACAAAATGACACATCGTACCAAATATACAAAATGAAAACAAGTGCCCTAACATAAATATGGTGGCCTAGATACAAAATGGAAGTTATTGGCCACTCATTGACCACTGCCACCCTCGCCACCCTCAAGAGCATCCTGGAAATCAATCTTTCTTCTCTTTATTGAAGAAGCATTTCAAGTGGTTTGGTGCCTCAGTGTGGTTTGTCCCTCCAAAGAATGCTCAAAGAAAAAACATTGTTATAAGTTTTTTTTCTACAATGAATTAAAATACTTGCAAAATGATCCAAACTATGTTTTTTTTCCTCCATGAAGCTCTCATTTCCACTGGCCTCCATAGGCCCATAGCTAGTCTTCTTGCAACTCGAGCATCTGTGATGCTCACATGAAATAACGCTTTGTCCATGTTCCCTCTCCTCACTACACTCTACTCTAGGGGTTGAACGTCCAACCGCTCTATAAATCTCATCACCAAGCACCTCCTATCAAGATAGTGCAAAAAAACCTACCATGTTGCACTAGACTATGAGTCAAGGTAGATAAATTAACCTGTTCCTATTGCAATCCCTCTGCAAGGATGTTTGGCAGGGGTTTAGGCCTTTGCCTATGGGAATTAAGACCTAGCATGGGGTCATGCCTAACACACTCTCATTCCTGTGCGGACCCTACACACATCCCCTAGAAATTACCAATGCCGAAGTAGTTCACATGGTTGCCCAAAATAAATTCTGCCCATAATTTTCTCAAATAATATAAAGGCACCTCTCTTTTATTGTAGGGAGGTTTATGAAAGACCATGAACCACCTATATTTCTAGTTAGCATTAAACCATGGGTGGATGCACCACTCCTTACAAATGCGTTTTTTGTTTACAAATGGTTGTTATCTAGTTCGATGATCAATAAAAAAAGACATCATATCTTGTTTTGAAATATACAAGTCTCTAACTTGGTTTCTATATAGTCTTTCTCTGTAAAACTTGAACATTTTAGTGCCATATTCATAAATATTAGTTAAATTCCCTTGGGCACTTGCAATAGACGATATAATGGCATCCATTGAATTAGCCAAGGACACTCGACTAGGTTCTATTGTGCTCCTTAATTCATGGACAAGTGATCTCAAGGTGGCCAACCCCTCATTAATTTGTGTGTTTATGCTTGGAGGTTGTGATGGGTTGGGGTATTTTGTGCCTTGTTTTGCTTGTGTGTAGTTTTCATTGTCTCTAGGTTCCATATTAATAATATTTGTTGCAATTTAATAAGTGCACTTATGAAAAAGGTATTATAGACAATAATTACATTTGAGGAAACTAGAGAAAACAAAGATTAGAGACAACCCATGAATGTAGAATATGATGCAATGATGAAGAACCAAACATGGGAGCTTGTGTCGTGTCATAAATGAATAAATTTTGTAGGGTTCCAAATGGGTTTATAAGACAAAATATAATTCAAATGGGGCCATCGAGAAATTCAAATAAAAAAATAATATTATTCAAATAATTATTTATCTTGCTTCAAGTCTTAGCTCACATATTCATCAAATATATGTTAAGAATACATTACATTCATTGGTAATATCCATGAATAAATATATATGGACGAGTGTTTGTGGATAAAAAAAATCCTCACTTTTATTACATTTTGAAGATAATCAAAATTTTCAAAAAAACATAAAAAATCAAGCATACTTGACTTGAGTTGGACACAGTGGAAAGATCATGTGCTTTGATCCTCCTCTTTCCTTTATTAATCAAAGGAAAATGTAAGGAGCGGTGTGAAAATGGACATCGCACTCAAACTCCATTAAAAAAGAGCACAACAAGGACACATATGCATTCCTAGGAATGCGCACATGTTCTTAAGAATGTATACACGTTCCTACCAACATGCCTATGTGGCACGCTGAGTGGAGGTTAAATATTTTTTGAACGTCTAACATTAGGAACACGTGTGCATTCCTAGGAACATGCACATGTTCCTATGAGTGGATGTTCCTGCTCACCCCCTTGCCACTTTTTCATCCACCAACTTTTTTCACTCACCCATTAAGTCCATTTTAGTCAAGCTGTATGGAAGTATTTTGGAAAATAAGATAAGCATATGGCTAGAAAGCCATGGAAAAAGAGCTAAAGGACAAAATTGTTTTAGAGGTTATCATTCAACTGTGGACCACCTTGTCACACTTAGGATCATTTAAGAGGAGTGTTGAAACAATAAAACCAATCTCCTTTCTTGTTTCATTGGATTTAGGAAATATTTTGACACTATTCCTTGGACGAACGTTTGGAATATGTTAGAAGAGCTAAAAATTCGCTTCAAGATGAGAGTTAATATGGTAAGTTTATATGAGAATGTTATTGCCAAGTTTAGGATCACTAAGGGTTGGTCAAAATAAATTAACTACAATATAGGAGTCAATCAAGATTGTCTCCTATCCCCTACCCTTTTTGGAATATACATTAACAAGTTGGAATCTTGTCTAGAAGTTGTAGGTTGTGTTGGACCAAATCTTGCTATTATAGTCATCATCCTTCTTCTCTATGCCAATGATATTTTTCTTATGGAAAGGAATCCCTATAACCTCAGTAACCATCTTAGTATCCTGAAGGATTTGTTCTCTAATACAAGACTGATTGTGAACATTGACAAAACAAACGTTATGATAATTAAATCTAACAATATCCCCTATGATACTATTGTATATGAAAATAATGTCTTGGAGGAAATTCCTTCCTACAAGTATCTTGGAATTGATATTCATCACAAGCTCAATTGGAACTATAGCAATGAGAAAAGGATAAATGCAAGGTGGGAAGTTTATTATGGGCTTGAAAATAATTGTAAGCTAGCAGACCTTTGGCTATGGGATAACAAAATTCTTCTCTTTGAGACTCTGGTCACTCATTATCTTGCATGGATGTAAATTTTTTGGATCCAATATCTCTTGAGAATCATCGAGAAAGCTATAACATATCCAAAAGAATTTTATAACTTATAATCTCAAAATTAAAGGCAATACACCCTATCTTATCCCCCTCATAGAAGTGATCCTTCCCCCATTGAGAGCATAGCTATGATTAGGTACTTATTGTACAAGAAAAATATAAACAATATGGATGACAAGAGGCTCCCCAAAATTGCTTCAGACACTAGCCAAAATCATCAAGAACTCAAGTGGGGATGACCTAATGATGCCAAGTCTTGGCTAAATAATCGAGGGATAAAAGAAGATGTTATTATGTAAAATATCGATAATATTAAAAATATTATTCAAGCTAAATATAAGGATAAAATATGGTGCGATAAAGAATTAGAGGATAAAATAAATTTAAGATATTATAAGGAGGTGGTTAACCCTAATCTAGAAGATCAAAATTGTCTCTCTATTTTGACTAGCATTAAAAAGAGAATTAACATTGCTAAAAAGAACTAATTCTCATGAGATACATAGTGAGACTACTCATTGGAGAATCCCCAAAATAACATGGCATGAAAAAATTTGTAACCTTTGTGACACCACATATACCCAAATTAGATCTCAATTTAAAAATATATGTCATAATACCGACCTTCCTAACTTTTTATGTCATCTAAATGTTAACCATCATCATCATCAATTAATGATACTTACATTAATTTTTATAAATATTACAATTTAATATAATAACAAATTATAAAAAAAATATTTATTAAATAAATAACAAATAATAAATTGTAAAATTTAATAACTCGCATTAAAGTAAAGTGGAGAGTTTTTAAAAAAGTCATTTTTTTACTACACACCATATATTGATAATTAATTTGACTCAAACTTTAACGTTAACGTTATTGAGTCTTTTTATGCACTTTTTGATATCTAATAATTTTATTTTTAGATTATTATTATATATAATTAATTTTAAAAAAATTAAAAACATTATTTAAGATCAACTTTAAAAATGATATTTTGAATTAAATTTTTGAAAATTTTAGGATAATATTGTGATAGTGGGATATTAATTGAGTGTTTAAAATGAATATTAAAATTGGTTAAGTGTGGTTAGAACTAAAAACATTATGATAAAATCCTTAATTTTTATTTGAAATGGATTAAAATAACTGAAAATATAGACAATAAAGAAATTCAATTTTCAATTATTTTAGATAAAATGAATGATAAAATATTTGTTACTTCTCCATTTTTATTTATTCATTTGTTTTTGAGTGAGTATAATATTTTAGATTTTATTTGCTTATTCTTGTTCTTTTAGATCTCTCCATATTAACTACAATCTAATGCTAGTTATGATCCTTTATTTATGTAACAATCCTTTATATAAAACCAGTTATAATCCTTTACTTATGTATTAATCCTTTATACACTCTCTTAGAGAAATATTGGAAAAATATGGGACCTCTAAGTGCTCTAGTTTTGGGATCACCATTGTGTTTGTTTCCTTTTTATTGTTTTTATACCAAAGTTACTGCATGTTCTCTTATTGCCAAGGAGAAGTATTATTGTTGGAATATTGTTTTAAAATTTTAAATACATTCATCCATTTTCATAATATTTTTCAAACTCTTCCTTTTGGTCGAGGGTTTCTCTGATTTATGATGT
This sequence comes from Picea engelmannii, assembly GCA_009831015.1. Taxonomy (NCBI): domain Eukaryota; kingdom Viridiplantae; phylum Streptophyta; class Pinopsida; order Pinales; family Pinaceae; genus Picea; species Picea engelmannii. The sequence continues at coordinate 893,482 of ML776790.1, forward strand.
TCACTTGTGTCTCTCCATTTTCCTTCTCTACTTCTTGAGTTTCTTACCCTATGGTTTTTAGGGCCACAAACTTATTACTTTTTACTATTATTATATTTACTTTCTTATTCATCTGGTGTTGCAACTACATCTATTGAGACTACTTTTTTCTCTTATTATTTAATTATTTGGTGAGTCATTGTTTCTCTATGTCCTGAATTTTGTTAGTATAATGAATCATTATTATAATCCATTACAAAGTGGCCATACTTGTAACATTTGTTTCATTTGAAAGATAATTATTAGTAATCAAGTTCTTTAATGTGTATCCATCTTTTAAAATTAAATTATATTTTTTTATAAAGATATTTTTCCAATACTTCTCAATCTTATTTTTTATATCCTATAAAGTTGGATTATCTTAAAAAATAATGTAAAAACCTCACTCAATATAGAATTAAAAATGTAACATTCTTTTGAGAAATATTATCAAGTGATTAGTAATTGTACTCAAAGATCATAAAATATGACAAAGTCAATTATTGACTTTATAAGAACTAAATCTCCAATCAACTATATATATCTCCGAAGATCAAGGACAAAATCAATTATTGACTTTGTAACTAGCTTCCTAATCAAGAAGGACAAAGTCATACATTGACTTTATAAAAACTAAATCTCCAAAGTGAGGCATAATCTTCAACCAAGTATTCATATCATGACCTAAATCTCCAATCACGTATTCAAATCATGTAGGACCAAGGACAAAGTCAATCATTGTATTTGTAGCTGGCCTCCTATGACCTAAATCTCCAATCAAGTGAAGTTCATGTAGCTCAAATATCGTTAGAATAGATGTCTTTGTTGTAAGACGATTGCCATATTTTTAGTGAGGAAGATAAAAAATTTAGAGTGGTTCAGATGTTAATGTCGCGATGAAAAATGAATGAATATAATAACAAAATTTAGTGCCATGTGAGCGTGGATGTTTTGGGTTTTTAGGTCACTCGAAAATATTGTTTCATAGCATGATGTAAAAATAATATGATGAGCCTCATGAATGTGTCATTGGTGTTGGCATTTAAATCCCATGTATTAATGTTGTTTTTATGTCCCACACATAAGTAAGGTGTTGTCTAAACGTTTTATCTTTTGAGTTTTTTGGTCAAAATTTGACTATGTAAATTTAGACAAAATTTCTATTTTTTGTTGTTTAAATTGCATTTTTGAATGTATATATGGATTATACAAACTTAACCACTCAAATCTGCAGATCCAACCATTCCTCACAGGATTTCTGGCCAAATTGAACAGAAAAAATAGCCGAAAAACTTCCAAAAGGTAGAACATTAAGTAATGGCGGTGACCAAAGATACAAGGCGTGTTTTTAATAACGGTCTTCGGTTAATTAAGCGGATAGACATACACTATTGGAAATGGGCACAATTAATGATCTTTTAAAGTTAAATTCAATTAATGATCTTTTAAAGTTAAATTCTAATCTGATGGCTATGCATTGAAGATGCTCACATATTCTTAGTTGTCCTCCAAAATCAAAGAGTCGGATTTATTGTTCATAAATTCCTTGCATTTATAAAGGCATCCGTTAACATGTTTATTTTTTTACATTTACCTAATCATATTATAAAATTACTGTAAGGATATATAATTGTTACGTTCAAATGATTAAGGAAGATTAATATCTATGCAAACCATGTTTATATCATTAAGAAGCAATGCACATGTTTCATGTTGGGGGCACACATTCGTTTCTCATGCTTGAACCTTACACAGGTCGTCCATACATTGGACGCGCATGGGGTAATTCTCTCGTGTTTTTTTATGTGCGCTCTGTGTTGGAGTCTCTTGATCCTAAAGCCTGGTCAGATTTTGGCTATCCCTTGCGTAAAAGCTATTGCAAAGATTTATGGATAAAATTTATTTTAAGATATATTCATCAGTTCAACTATTATTTCACACACATCAACACAACACTGAATATAATTCCCATAGTAGCTACAATTCCCTTTCCTCACTGTTACATAATTAACCTAGTTTTTTCATATTGGCACGACTGCATTCTATAGAATGTACGAATGCATAGACGACGATGTAGTCACAGCCATGCAGTTTGGATGGACGAAGGAGTTAACATATGAAGAGTCCCGACCTTTTCTGGATCGGAGCTTCATCGATGATTCATACTGGCTTCGGCCTTATATTGCAATATATATACAATCAATATCGCTCTCTTGTGCTCTACCTTAGCATAAATCTGCAGACACCGCATTGTTCCCAAAATTGGGTGTTGACTTCTGAGTTTATAGATATCGTTTTCATAGAATTATTATTATTGTATTTTAGATGATATTTTTTATAAATCCATCTCGATTGGCAAGCAAATGAAACCGTATATTAAATGACAGAGATAATATTTAGATTTCTTTATTTTCATCATTGTGAATGAGACAAAAAAATAAGTTCGAACTCTTTTTAAATGTCCCACATTCCTTCTAAGGTTTAAAAGAACGACGATGTTTCCTTTTATTGTCTCAAATGTTGATATTACACAGTTATGCTTTGATATTACATAGTTATTCTTTGATGTTAAATGCTAATATTACACAATTATGATTTTCTATTACATCCACATATATATCAACATATATACCGAGTGATTTCTTGGCTTGTTTTGTTGTGGAGGAAAAGAAAAATTAAGGAAGACAAATGATTTTTTTTTCTTGGAGGAAAAGAAAAATTAAGGAAGACAAATGATTTTTTTTTTCTTGTAGAACAACTTAAGAGGATACCGACGATGTCCAATGTTAAGAGAATTAGTGTCGATAAGCTTCTCCATGTGAAGAGATATTTTGGTTTTCTTGACGATATGTAAAATTTAGTTGTGAGGTACACCAATCTGTTTCATGTCGTTGGCACACTCGGTGATGATCCTTCCTACTTGTAACTTGTCTCTCTAGATGCTATCGTTCCCATGTCTTCCATAGAAATGAGATCACATGAAGACTCCCTAAAGAATGGCGAGCCTCCCAATCCTGTTTTTGTTGTCCACCTATCACCAATGATGATGTTGACGAGGGAAATGATGGAATGAGAAAGGAATTGGATGGAATGGCCATACATATCACTTTATTTACGATCCAACCATCTAGATCCAACACCGTAATAAAATATTTTCAAATTGGGATTCATTGTAACGTCTGCTGGCCCCACAATACAATCTTTTCAAATTGTGAGATGATGTCCAAATTCACGTCGATTCCATTTCTGCTACAGGTTTAAGAATATGTGAATGGAAATCGACAGCATGGAGATATATAATCATATAAACCAAGATTCCATTTAAGTGGTCCTTTTATCCATGAATAGTGATGACATCCTCTTACTTTTATTCAAGTTTTCAATTCTTTGTTTAAGAATTTAAATAAAATTTATTAATGTTTTAAATTAAAATTAAAATGAATTTATGGAGTTTTTTTAATTATATTTAAAGTTTTTTTTTATTTAAGTTTTAATAATACTATGTTGGTGAAATTACAAAATAGTGGTTAGGGTTTTAATAATATTATGTAGGTTTTAATGGGGATATGCAATTTATGAATCTAGTGACCATCTTTTAAAGTTTCAATTATTTAAAGTTTCAAGTTTTTAATGGTATATTTAATTATTTATATTGATAATGAAATAGTGCATAAAGATTGTTTGAAGTTTTATATTTATTTAAATAGTGGTTAGGGTTTTAATAATATTGTGTAAAGTTTTAAGTTTTAATTGTATATTTAATTATTTATATTGAAAATGAAATTAATTAATTAAAATTTCAAGTTTTAATCAAGTATATTTAATTATTTATATTGATAATGAAATGATGTATAAAGGTTGTTTGAAGTTTTTAATGACTTTTCTAGTTTTACTATATAATGTTTTGATATTTAAGTATCTTTATAATATATCAATCTGAATTTCTTAAAAGTTAATGAATTGTGTTATACTATGGGGATTAATAATATTATACAAGTGAAATTGATTCAATTCTCTATAATTTATATGTGTATGAAAGGTTATGAATTATATTATAATATGAAAATTATGTATTTGATATTGTTTCTTACTAATTTATATTTATACCATACATTTTATGGAAAAGTATAAATCATTGTCTACAAAGTAAAAGATGATTCCATACATCTCATTGTGACTAAAATTTCCCAACGTCGCATTGTGATCAACATTTCCTAATGTCGCGATGTGACAAACATTTTCGAACGTCGCACTGTGACAAAAAATTCCTGACGCCGCATTATAATGACCAGTTTCCCAACATCGCAAAAGTAAAAGATGATTCTACACTGTGTCAAGTGTTTCCAAACATTGCATTATGATGAACATTTCCCTATGTTGCATTGTGACGAACATTTCCCAATGTTGCAATGTGATGACCATTTCCCAATGTGGCATTGTGACGAACATTTCCCAGTGTCACAATGTGATGAACATTTCACATTTGTTATCAATGTCCTTAGGAAAAGTATAAATCATTGTATACAAAGTAAAAGATGATTCCATACATCTCATTGTGACTAACATTTCTCAACGTCGCACTCTGACGAATATTTCCCAATGTTGCGATGTGATGAACATTTTCGAATGTCATAATGTGACAAGATATTCCTGACGCTGTATTCTCACGACCATTTTCCCAACATCACAGAAGTAAAAGATGACTCTACAATGTGTCAAGTGTTTCCAAACATTGAATTATGATGAACATTTCCCTACATCACATTGTGACTAACATTTCCCAACGTCCCAATGTGATGACCATTTTCCACTGTCAAATTGTGATAAACATTTCCCGACATCACATTATGATGACCATTTCCCAATGTCGTAACAGAAAAAGATGATTCTACAATGTGTCGAGTGTTTATAAACATCGCATTATGATGAAAATTTCCCAACGTCGCATTCTCACAAACATTTTTTAACGTTTAAATGACAACCATTTGCCAATGTCGCATTGTGATGAACATTTCCTAGCGTTGCCATGTGACGAAGATTTCCCAATGTCTCATTGTGATGAACATTTTCCAACGTTCCATTGTGATGAACATTTCCCAAGGTCTTATTGTGATGAACATTTTCCAACGTTGTAATGTCACAACCATTTTCCAACATTGCACTATGAAGAAAATTTTCCAATGTCGCATTTTGATGAACATGTCTCAACGTCACAATGTCACGAGCATTGTCCAACGTCACATTGTGATGAACAACTCTCAATATAATTTTCCATTGTCATAAACATTTCCGGTTGTCGCAATGCAACAAAATATCTCCCTACGCCACACTGTGATGAAAAGTTCCAATATATATATATATATATACCATGCATAGTCATTGTCATGGTCATCATCAATTGGAGTTAACTATCGTGATGGTCAAACATAGGCTATCACTCTGAACCATCGTCATCATCATAGTCATGGTCATGGTCATGGTCAATGTTTTATATTTATGTAATAATGTATTATTAATGTATTTTTACTTTATTACTTCAATATATTAATGTACTATTATAAATCAAATATATTTTTAATGTTTTAATGCTTTACTAATGTATTAATTAACAATACTTTATCACTTTTTTAATGTATTATTTCATAATGTATAAATACTTTATTAATACATTACTGTATTAATTAATATTATATTAATATATTAACTATAATATATTTAAACACAATAATAATGAGTTAATATACTATTATAATTTATTACTTAATTTATTTGTTAGTGTTTTATTAATACATTAATTAATAATCTATAAATATGTTAATTATAAAATATTTAAACATTATAATAATGAGTTAATACATTATTATAATATATTAATTTGGGTGATATATTATTACAGTATTGAGATATCATTATTTTATTAATGTATTATTATTACTTTATTATTGTATAAATATTTTATTAATGTATTAGTACTTTAATATAATATTTTAATGTATTTTTTATTACTTAAGTATTTTTTTAATGTATGAATGTTTTATTCATGTATTACCTTATCAATGTATTACTTTATTATTGTATAATAATGTATTAGTAATAATAATATATTATCATTTTATAATAATGTATTATTTTATCATTATCTTATTAATGTGTTATTTCATAATGTATAAATATTGTATTAATACATTAATAAGATAAGATATTAATAATACATTATTAAAGTATCAATTAATATACTATTATAATTTATTAAGTAATATATTTGTTAGTGTTTTATTAATACATTTATAATAATGAGTTAATACATTATTATAATGTATTAATTTACCATGTATTATTACAATATTGATGTATCATTATTTTATTAATGTATCATTATCTTATTAATTAAAGTATTACTTTATTATTGTATAAATATTTTATTAATGTATTAATAGTTTAATGTAATAATGTAATATTTTAATGCATTTTTTATTAGTTTTTTAATGTATGAATGCTTTATTAATGTATTACTTTATTATTGTATAATAAAGTATTACTAATAATAATATATTATTTTATCATTACTTTATTAATATATGATTTAATAATATATAAATACTTTATTATTACATTAATAAAATAAGATATCAATAATACATTATTAAAGTATTAATAAGTTAATAAAGTATTATTATACCTGCTGGATAGGTATAATATAGCGATAAATATCATATTGACTTCCTAATACCTGCGTTTACCATAAAAAAAAGTGTGAACTTTATCCAAGATTAAACATTAGGAATTGGTTTTTTTATTTTTAAAAATTATTTAGACGTTTTTTTTTTCACATCTGATTGGTTGTTAAAATGAATCCCTTATTGCCCAAAAGACTGTGGTAAGTAAATGCGAAAATTCTTTCGAGGTCATTCAATTAATGTTCAAATCTTATTGCAGATTATGTATGTTATTTAATTACTGTAACATTTACAGGTTGGAAAGCTCGCTCTCTGTTGTACGTAAATGAAGTGAAGTGAATTGAATTTGAAGCATATCCCATTATTCCACACTCTGAAAAGTGTGGTGCCAGCTAGCACTGGTACTCTGCGATATTCTTGGGGTCTGGTATATCCTCCCAATAAATCAATATTATTGCAAAGATTGCAAGGTAATCAATGTTATAATAAGGGTTAACAGCTCTCAGTGGTACTTATTGAAGCTACGACTGGATTTTTGTACCCAAGACGGAGAAATGTACCAGGGAAGCCCAAGATGTAGTTCATACTTGTTATAAAGTATGCATCTTGGCTTTCCATTTGAGTCTCTCAAATGGGCGTCCTTTGCCCTTTGCAACTGTACTCAAACTTTGAGTACAACTATTATTGATATAATAAAGTGCGATGGGTGATTCTAAGTTGTGGAAAATTGTATATGTGTGAGAATGATATGGAGACGAGGTGATGGCGGTGGATTTCATATCATTTTTGTAGGTTCCCTCAATGTGTTCTACCATGTGGCAGCTTGGATCTTAAGTACATTTTATAATTCTGTTCAGATCACACACGCGGCTTTGGGAAACTCATAACTCTTTTGGCAAAATTCTCTTTCGTTATTTATATAGATAGATATATATTGTTATAAATGAACTAATGAAAATCCTGAATATACATAGGTAAGTCCTCTGGAGAACTTTAAGATTTCAACTTTAATATTCTTGGTTTTAGTAGATTGAGCTCGCTAGGAAATGTTCCTCAAGGTGGAACAGAGTTGAAAAAAAGTGTTGTTGTTGTTCTATCGCATGCAGACTGACTGAATTGTAATGACAAAGTTAGTTACTTCAAGTAATGACATCCTTGGAATAATATTCTTTGATAGATTTTTTTCGGATAAAAGTACAAGGTGTAAGCTGGCGTAGGTTTATTAAAAAATATCTGTAAACTGGCGCAGGCTTATTAAAAAATATCTGGACAATGCACACTTTTTATTTTTTCCGATGGGAACGACTCTTTTAATAGGTATATTGATGATAAGACTAGCACAACAGCTAAATAGCTGTTGGTTAATGCCGAAAAGCTGATAAGATGAAATGAATCCTTAAAAGAATATATTAAATTTTATTGTTGATATCCTTAAAAGAATATATTAAATTTTATTGTTGATTAACAAATAAACGGTTGGGCTTCATTTATCTGGTGTTAATATTTTAATTTTTGTTAATCACTTACATGGCAATAAGTTAGCTATCAAAGTAATTTTTAAATATGATTAGGTAAATGTAAAAAAGTAAACACATAAACAGATGTCTTTGTAATAGCTAGGAAGTTAATGATTGAAATCACAACCATTTATTTTGTGTGACTACTAAGAATATTCCAGCCATATTTAATCCTGTCCATAGAAAACTTATTAAGAATTAAACTCCTATTAAATCTGCCCATTGTCAATAGGTGTACCCCTTTCGGCGTAATAAACAGTCAATGTTTTGATTGTTTTTTAAACGTATTTTGATATTTTGGACTATTTTGATATCCGATAGCACATAATTTCACTCATGAAATTTGGGTATGGGTAAACTTGCATGGTGGAAAAATGCTGAAACATAGTCTATATATGGTATTCCAGTCAACTAACAAAATCATACACTTTTGTTATGGTTCATTTATCATCATACAACTTTTTCTTTATGCAAATGCTTCTCTACAACACAGGTTTATAGTTGCATGTCTTATCCGGACTACTCCAAATTTCAGGGTTGAACAGAAGGATAGTAATGAAGCTTTATTGTTTTGTTAAAAGTCCTTGTATGTTTTAAATTTTTATTGTTATTATCCCTACCGCGCAACATGGATATGGTATTTGATTTCCCCTTTTACTACTAATATAAAAAATGCTTATACATGCCAAGTTGCATGCAACTTTCAGATTGGTATGGCCTTCAATGTTCATCACCAACAGATTATGTAGGCATTGGCATGAGATTCAATGTTCATCACCCGCATATACTGTACCGACAGATAGTGTAGGCATTCACTGCACAACTTGCCTGTGTCAGATGCAAGTGAAGTTAATTTTAAAAATATAATATATAACAATATTTTGTTATAATATATATAAGATTATTGCATTATAATATAGGAATACATTAATTTTAATATATATAGTTTTAGACCATTCAATATAGCTGTAGTCTAAAGGTTTTATGTTTTAACTTTTTTATGGGAACAACTTTATTCAATATAGTATCATGTAATATAAAATTTCAACTATTATATATTTTTAAAGACATTGTCTAAACATTAGATCATAAATGGATTCAATACCCTGAGAAACCCTCAAGACACTGGAATTACATATATTCAATCACTCAAATATGGAGTTCCAACAATTTTTGACAAGATTTCAGTAAGAGTTTAGATTACTGTTTTTTTAAATCCATACTATCATTTTTCAAATAAGTAGGTAAAATTTTAATTGAGAAATTTGAAGATTGGTCTTTTACTAATTCTATACCGAAATATTGGGTATTTCACTTGGAAAGGATTTCGTTTCAATTTGGTAAAGAGATTTTTGATTCACTAATTTAATTGAAGGTTTAAATATTCAAAGAGGAGATTGCATTATATTTTGTTGGATTTTATTCTTAACTAGTAAAAGAATTTTTTAAGACCTCTATGTATATCTCATAATACAATTATGAATCATCTAATTTATCATTTAAAATTACATTATATTCACATTCACTTTCAATAATAATAAGGGTGGAATCATGAAGGTGGGTTACACTTTCATGAAAATCGGGTCTCCAACATTCCGAAAATCATTTTTTCGACCGAACTTATTTATTTTTTCAGTCGAAAAATCTTTTGATCAAACCTTTGAACGTCAAATCGAACGACACCCTGACGACGCCCTCAATTTCCGTGTACATTTTTAGCGAGATGGATATTTTTTCATCCGATGATTCCTTTTCAGCCAAAAGATAGTTCAGCCGAAACATTTTTTCGGCCGAACTATCTTTCTACCGAAAAGTACTTTCGGCCGAAAGATAATTCGGCCGAAACATTTTTCGGCCGAACAAATGTTAATTTATTTCACACACATCACACCTGTCATAGTTTTTGCAAGTTCAGAGAGTGTTTTGTTGTTGTTGCACCGAGAGTGTTGAGAGGTTGTTGTGCTGTTGTGCCGAGAAGTTGTTGTGATGTTGTGCCGATAGGTTGTTGTCTTAGAGGGGCGTTTGCTGCTGTTGTGCCGAGAGGTTGTTGTGCTGGGGGCGTTTGTTGTGTGCGGACGGGCGATGGATGTTGGAGTAGCGACAGTGTTATGGACTTTGAAGAAGAGGGCGTCAATAAGGTATGTTTCGATTAGATTTAATTACTATAATAGAATTAAAATTTATGATAGAATTAAAATTTAGATTTTTAAGTTAGGAATTAAGTTTGTTTTTTTAGATTGTTGACAGGGCCATATTCGGTCCTGTCCATGTACAGGTACATGCCCGAATTCAGGCCTGTACCTGTACATGGATAGGGCCGAATTGTCATCAGCTTAATATGGATACTGGTTGTTTCCATAATCATTAGATCATATCTAAGACAACAATATATAGTATATACCTCGCGATTACACTCATTACTCCGTATTATGGTTCTACTTATATTGAGATCTATAAGCATATAGTGATAGTTAATAGTGAACCTAGCTTACATAGACACTAGATGCTTGATCTATTACATATCACACTTTATAGAACACATTACCTTATATAATGGCCCTTTCCATGTACAGGTAGAGGGTCGAATTTTGGCCTGTACCTGTACATGGACAGGGCCGAATATGGCCCTGTCAATTTACAATATACCTTGACAAAATTAAGAAAGAAAGTAGTCATACATTTAAATTTATAGATTTATAAAGTAGTACAACGTTGACAAAATTATTTCCATACATTTGGATTTTGAAAGTAGTGATTATGTAATACCATTTTTATGTTTTCCTTAATTGTGTATTTTTAAATAATAAGTTGTTATTATTGGACTACATCTATTTTTTATGATGCATTTTCAAAATCACTCTTACTTGTCTTGTGTTCTAATATTTAATCATTTGTTGTCAAGTATAAAATGTTTTGATGTGATTTGTCTTTTTAAGTAGATTTAGGAAGTTCTTGGATGAGAATCAAATCAACTCCTAGTTTAGTGTGTGTTTATATATTTAACTTTAAAGAAATCCATCATTACAAATGCATTGATATATAGAACAATAAATATAGTTTTGTTGTGACAACATTGTTCTCTTATTTTTTGATACAAGCAACTTCTACAATAATTTTTTTATTTTCTAAATAAACATCTAAAATTAGATTTGTATGCATAGAGTTATACAATGGTTGTTACATTCATGGAACCATTTT
>ML776790.1:913980-928396 GCA_009831015.1 Picea engelmannii
AATAGGTTATGATGCACTTACATTTGAAATTATTGTCATGATTACTCTCAATCAACATGAATTGCCACCTTATATGACTATATTTTATCTAGATTTCTAACTCCAACTAAGCCTCACAAATATTACATTTGCATCACCTCATCAAAATTTATATTAGAATACAAACAACCCTCATACAACATTTGCATTGTTCATATGTTATATAATATAACATTATCCAATCTGTGATCAGATAAGAGTGCACCACTTAGTAAAGAAAGATTTCTTATGCGCCAAGATTAAAGGCATAACAAGTTGATGTGCACCACTTAATAAAGATTTCTCACATGTTATTAGTGGGTGTGTGAGGTTATGAATATAAACTCTTTGTTATACTAATACTAAAGATGATTCAGTACTTAGCCACAAAAATATAGGTTAGATTCAATAGATCAAGCACTAATCATCTTATATATTATATCTAACGTTCATTCATATATCATCAACACAGAGCATAACTAGATCTACTTAATCACATCAAGTACTTAGCCAAGAAAGAGATAACCACATTAGATCGAAGCACAAAGCACTATACACATAGTTACTGTGGTTCACCCCCACCCTAGGGCTATGTCCACAAAATCTTCTTTATATTATCTCGGTCAAGAAGTTACAACACAGAGCTTCAATGACCCTTACTTCGCATAGGACAAAAGATCTGCACAACTCACTAGATCCTTCCTCCTTGCTCTTCAACACAAAACTACAACAACTTGCACTTAGCTTTATGATCTCATGCACAGAGCACTCTAAGATACATCCGATCACACATATCTAGTTACTAGCACTAAGATTTCAGTCATACATCATGTAGATGTCTACATTACTATTATTCTCCTCTATTTACATTGCCTATTTATAGATTACAAAATGGGCCTAAGTGTGGGTAAACCCGCGGGCCGACATCCCTTTCCTGTTACATCAAGCCAAAACCCTAAAATGGACCCAAAAATAGGTCTTTCTTCCTTACTTTCCGCTTCGCGTTGTGCTCCTTCCTTGGCAAGTTGTCGCAACCCCAAAAGTGGTCAAATATGACCAAGTATTCTTCAAAACATGGTCAAGGGCCAATAGGCCCCCAACACTCACCTGTGACTTGTCCCAAGTCACTCAGGTCTTACCAATTTTTCTTCGAAGGCATCGAGCTTGGCTCGAGCTGCTTGGACTTGTTACAATGCCACAACCTCTTGTTCAGTAAATTCCTAGATTATTGTTTCATTGAGTGGTCCTTCCAGGCATTGTTCTACAGTGATGACACCCTATTCGAGTTCAGCTCCCTGGCTTTCAAGTTCAGTTAATAGTTGGCATGCCTTCTCTTGGAGTGGTTGCATTTGTTGAGAGACTTCCATTACTTTACTTTGCAACGTGTGTACTTGTTGTTGGGTTGTGCATTGTTCTACGAATCTCTTCATTCTTTTGACTGGGGTCATGGACTCTAGTTGTGTTTTTATCACATCTGCATGCTTCTTTTCTTCGTGGAGTTGTGCCTCCAATTTCTGCAATTCTGGATTCTCTGCGAGGGTTTCATAAGTCTGGGCACTTCTAGTGCTTAGCTGCCTACATTATGAAGCCGAGGTTTTTAATAGTTCGACTACGCTTCGAGCAATGGCCTCTCTTAGATATGTTATCTCTTGGGGTGTCTCAGGCACAGTGCAGAGCTCTAGATTTGTGATACACTGTTGAAGTTGCTGGATTACTTTTTCCAGTTGGGTCACCTGTTGTGGGAGATGATCTTCCATATTCATTTCTATGATTGTCATAGAGAATAGTGCTTTTTGAACTCTTTCCTGTACTTCAAGTTGCTCTGCTAGCAACTGGTCCTTGATCTACTGTAATTGTTCTTTTTCCTCCTCCCACTTCGCTTGTAAGGAAATCTTCTCCTGTTCTTCCTTCCTCCGTTGTTCTCCATGTGCGCTCTATTCTTGTGCCAAGGCCTGGGTGGCTTGCATTATGTCTTCTTGAGCTCGTCAAAGGCGAGCTTTGACTTTCTCGATGATCTAGTGTAATTGAGTGGGCTCATCACCTGTTCCTGGTATTTCCATTGTTAAGGGCACTGTAGAAACTACTTGGTTGGACTAGAGTGCCTGCTGCACTTCTTTGAGTTCGCCCATGATTCGATGGAATAGTTCCTCCTGCTTTGCTTCTTGATTTTTTGAGAGCTCTAGTGAAACATCATTCAATGCGGCAATTAAGAAGTCAAAATCATCCGTGGTAAGGGTAGTTTTAAGTGTGGTCCAGGTGGCCTTAGCTTTCTTTCGGGATGACGGATTGGGTGGGGTAATCTTCCTTTTCTTGGTGGGATCTTCCTCGTCTCTAGGCGGAGTGACCTCTCCTTTGTTCTACTCAACTTTTGTGCCCCCTAGTTCTTTGTCATTACCTCCCTTCGCAGGTGAGAGAGAAGCAGTCTTCATGGATGTGCTGTGGATATATTGAACTTCCACATCCTTCTTAGTCTTGTGCGGTCCTGGTGTATCCAACATAGCTTCAAGGCTATCTATGTCGGACATCTCTGCGGGGTCTACTGCAACAAGGAAGTCTGCCGACCATTCTTTGGTAATCTCCTCCAATTCATCTTTTTCCAGCTTGTAATATGACTGGAGTTGTTGTTTGTGCTCATCTGCGCGTGCTGTGATGTAGGTGAAGTGATGATCTGTGCTGAATTTCATCAAAGGTCTAAACCTATGAAGCATGTTGGGTGTGATGCGTGGTGTAGACTGAATGGAATTCTTCAAATGAGTGTAGTAAGTGTGGAATATGACATTGCACTGCCACTCTTTGTTCATGTCGCTGGAGTACCACAACGTACAAAACTTCGCGGCCAGTGGTTCGAAGGGTTCGATCTCCAGAAAAGTGGCTCCCTCGGGTAGTTCCAAAGCAATGAAAGTGATGAATATGAGCAACCAGATAAAGTGGAACTCATACCCTTGGTCCTGCGCTTGTCTACAGTCAAGATCTAGCTGATTTATAAGGCATTTTTCCTAGTTCATTTGTAGTCTCTTCGCGCACTTCCCTGTGAGGTCAACTACAAATCCGGTCACCTGTGTAGGTCTGTTTTCTCGCATTAACTTTCCTACGATCATCTGGAAACCAAAGCGCACTGCTGCATTCTCAATGGTGTCTACCTTGTAACCTCGCGTGCCTTTCTCTAGATCGCCATATGTGTCTTTTATTCATTAGGAGAGAGCGCAATCTGCAGTCTTTCCAGGGTAAAAGTCTTATGGGTCAAGGCCCTGCATGCTTAACCTAGTGATCCGATTGATCAGAATCAAATCCACAATGATGTGATGGTCCAACCATAGGTATCCTTTGTGGTTGTATGACACCAACAGTATAACGCATGCATTTACTTCCTGATGCCTCCCGAAATGTGGAATCTTCATTACATTGAGGAGGGTTGACTGCACAAGGTTATGGGTCCATTGTTGCGGTACAATCTTGGGGTTCTTTCCTTTTGTAATATTCAAGTACTTGTGTGGAGCTAGCATACTGTAAACCTTGCGATCTCCAAGGTTAAAATCACTAAATTTTAGCGCAGTGAGCTTCTCCTGGTCAACATGAACTATGCGCACCCCTTTCGGGAGGTACGCAGTGACTACAGCATAGTTGAAGTCTCTGGGTACAGTGTCTCAATTCACTGTTCTTCTTAGTGGTGGGACATATTTAGGCAAGATTCTTGGGATCATCTTCACAGTGGCGAAGTTGTTTCCGAGCTTAGATCGTCTTTCCGAAGAAGGTCGGGATGGTCCTGCTCGAGCAAAGGAGGTGGAAGCTGGTAGTGAACCCGAGGAAGATGCCTATACACCTGTAGACATTCCTCATTTTGACATGACTCTCTCAGTCATTAAATCAATTAGGAATTCTTCAACAATTTTGTCAGCAGCGCTGATCTCGTCCGACATACAAACTTGGGTCAGTTGGCTCGGGTGCAAAAGGAATTCAGAGACTACAGTGAATAATAAGGAAATGATCTCAGGGTAAGTAAATCTCAGGGTTCTCACTCAAATTCTCAGTTAGCAAAAGGTATTCTCGGTGTGTGGCATGATGGATTAAGTAGGCAATCTCAGCAACGGTCTTCTTGCAACAGACATGGGGCCTTCATTAAATCCATTCTATCCATTCTGGTGCTATCCAACGGTCTAGTGTTAACCCATAACTTATTTTTCGATCCGTTCAGAGTGGCAGTTGAACGGGTATATTGGTTCCAATGGCAATATTGCTTCGTCATGGCGAAGTACTCTATGTCATTGTTATGATATCTTGGCAAAGCTCCAATTCTATGATTTTTCTTGCTGCGAAGTGTCCTCTAGAACCTCTTGTAATCTTACAGTATTAGCTCTTTTCTTTCTTAACTTCCTAGCCTTCTTCCTAGTGAGCTTCATCTCAGTAATTCTTTTACCATTCATATGTTTATCTTCTGTGGTCTTAGTTATTTTGCATTGTGGAAAGTCTTTCCTAGGGTTCCTTGATAATACTTCTTTTGTATCAAAAATAGGTAACTCGATCTTCTGCAGATCCTCTAGTGTTCTCTTAGCTTCGACATTAGAGTTGCTAATATTAAATATCTATGATCTTCTCTTCTTTTCTTCAATCAAGTGTGTGATCCTTCTGGTCATAAAGTCTTTTAACTCTTGCTTCTTTTGTTCCAAAAAAATTTCTTCCTCTTTTCTTCTGGCTTGTTCTCTATCAATCCAAGGTTTTTCTATGAGCATGGTAAAAGGGGTGTTGTCTTCAACAAATTTAATGATCTCAAAGTCTTCCTCTGTCGAAGTTCCATTGACAGTGATAGGTATCCGGGCGAGCCTTCCACATAGGTTTACTAGATTTCCTCTGAAGAAACTTGTTCCTCCTAGGGAAGGGATCATGGCAGGCTTTCCTATAGCTTCCCAAGTTCTTTCTGGGATAATGTTCACTTGTGTTTCTTCATCAAGAGTACAGTCAATGTCAAATTCCCTTATTATTGCTTCGATTTGCTCCTTTTCTTTGACGATCTCTAATAGCCTAACACGTCAGTGGTCATTTAAGGTATCTTTCATCTGTAGCAATATCTTTTCTAGGTTTCTGCTATAATATTGGTCTCTTGATCTCCTTCAAGGTTTGCTTGCTCCATATTCATCTTCTCAAGCCTAGCAATCATTCTAGGGAAATACAATACTTCATGGTCCATAACCTTACAATAGAGGAAACTAGGTCTTCTCCTAGGGCATTCCTTATCTAGATGTCCCAGTCTTATGCAACTATAACAGAGGGTTAATCCTCTTTTTCATTTAGATGTTCCCCAACTCCTTTTGTACTGCACACTAGGATCATGGTGTCTAGCCTACAAAAAACTCTTTCTAGGATCCTGCATCCACTTGTTAGTCCAAACATTCCTTCAATGCATAGGTATAACATATCTATCACTATACTTATCAGATATATTCATATCAAACTTTCTTTCATCTATTAATTCCCTAGTTTTGAGTCTAGGACAGAATCTATCAAACATACCTAGATCCATTCTTTAGAAACAAAAAATTTCACTTATCTTACTTCTATAGAGCACAAAGCTTCCAAATCTAAAAACTTTTGACTATTCTTACCATTATCAGAGCACAAAGCTTACAGATCTTACCTCTTTTCTACAGATCTGACCTTTTTCCTTCAAAAATTTCCACTTTTACTTTTCTTAAAGCATAGAGCGTTTAGATATCACTTATTTTCTTCGGTATCAACCTCTTTCTTGCAGATTTGACCTTTTCCCTTCAGGTCTGACCTTTTTTTCTGCAGATATGACCTTTTCCCTTTAGATCTGACCTCTTTTTATCGACACAAATCTTTGTAGGTCAAGTAGAATACTACGCACTAGGGAAACAGATCTACACACAGAGCTTAGTTTACACAAAGATTTTTCTTATTTTGTTCCCAATAATCACAGTTCCAGGTCCCAACAGCGGAAGCATTTGTTGGCACAGGGGCAGACCCAGGGTTCAATGCTCAAGAGAGCACCAACAAAACCCTAACTACCAGCCCTTTCGACAACACCTACGAAGCAKATGAAGTCTCACCCGAGGTAGAGGCAGGGGTGGTTGCGAGAATCAGGTGTTTGCAACCTTATCTAGGACATAGATCTGTGATTATCTTGCTTACAACGCACTTACCATCAGTTATTCCTTAACATACATTCATTAATACACTTYGTAGAAAGAACAGAGCATCACAGTGAATACTTATACTAAATATGATTAAGTACTTAGCCACAAAAATATAGGTTAGATTCAACAGATCAAGCACTAAGAATCTTATATATTAGATCTAACGTTCATTCATATATCATCAACATAGAGCATAACTAGATCTACTTAATCACATCAATCACTTAGCCAAGAAAGAGATAACCACATTAGATCGAAGCACAAAGCACTATACACACAGTTACCATGGTTCACCCCCACCCTAAGGCTATGTCCACAAAATATTCTTTATATGATCTCGATCAAGTAGTTACAACACATAGCTTCAATGACCCTTACTTCACACAGGATAGAAGATCTGCGCATCTCACTAGATCCTTCCTCCTTTCTCTTCAACACAAAACTACAACAACTTGCACTTAGCTTTCTGATCTCATGCACAGAGCACTCTAAGATACATCTGATCACACAGATCTAGTTACTAGCACTAAGCTTTCAGTCATACATCACGTAGATGTCTACATCACTATTATTCTCCTCTATTTACATTGCCTATTTATAGATTACAAAATTGGCCTAAGCATGGGTAAACCCATGGGCCGACATCCCTTTCCTGTTACATCAACCCAAAACCCTAGAATGGACCCAAAAATAGGTCTTTCTTCCTTACTTTCTTCTTCGTGTTTCGCTCCTTCCTTGGCAAGCTGTCGCAGTCCAAAAAGTGGTCAAATATGACCAAGTATTCTTCTAAACTTGGTCAAGGGCCAACACTCCTCTTGGGGGACTTACTCTCACTATCCCTCCTCGAGCTTTGTCCCTTGAATGACTTGAACTTTGGCGAACACCTTGCGCTTCCCTCATGAGATTTTCTCTTAAAATACTCGAACATTGGCACACAATTTATGCTTCCCTCCTAAGCTTGGGACTTAAAGAAGTCACCTGCACACTCCTTGTGCTATCTCTCCTCTGATCTTGGGACTTATAAAATTCACCTATGCACTCCTTGTGCTATCTCTCCTCTGATATTGGGACTTGTAAAATTCACCTACACACTCTTTGTGCTATCTCTCCTCAGAGATTTATCAACACTTAACAAAGTGTTGACTACATGCACTCTTTGCACTATTTTCCCCTATGCTCTTTTATACTCCTGCGACTATAGGTGCACTCGTTGTTCTCTCTCTATGTAAATGTACGCTATCTCTCCTGAGATAATTGAACCTATAGATGGTTCAGCCTCTGCACTCCTTGTACTAGTTTCCCTTTTGATATTTTACACTACTGTGAGTGTAGGCGCACTCCTTGCACTCGCTCTGTGTAAAGTTACACTATCTCTCCTGAGCTTGACATACCCTTGAACTCAGTCCCTCGCGCACTCCTTACGCTAACTCTCCCTTGATATTTTACATTGTTATGAGTGTAGGAACACCCTTTGCACTCACTATGTGCACTCCTTGCACTATTCCTTCTGAGCTTGTGACTGGTTTTGTTGTTTCCACCTGGCACAATCCTCACAAAACTCTTGACTCAGTTCTTGTGCACTCCTTGTGCTGGCTTCGTAGAGTTTTCTAACAACTCTGGTGTGCACTCCTTCCACTGTCCTTGAGAGACCAGGATGCTTAGAAATTCACACATATATGGAATTCTATATATTCATGTAAAGGGAACATTTATATACTCAAGGAATTCATAAACATTCACAATAAACATTTAGAAAACAAACACTCATTGAAAAAGAACAAATGTAGAGATTCACATGCAGGGAAATATGCTTTTCTATTATTCTGAATACTTTTTACAATGTTTACAAGACTGGACTACAACATAATCTTATTTCTTTTCTCCTCTCTTTTCCAAAATTATCCTCCCTTGAGAGCTATTCTCTTCTCATACTCTTCTCATACATTCTCCTAAATTCTCCTACATTATGATTTCAATACATTGATCCTTTTACAAAAGAGGGGCTTCTCGAGCCTTCCTCCACCTATTACATTAAATTACCATTAATTTACAACCCATTTGAATCACATCTACGATCATTTGTTTGTCAACCATTAAAGGCAACTTACATACAACCTATATAAATACAATATTTTTACCCTCCTCGAGCATTTACAACATTAGTTACATTAAATTTGATATTTAAACCCAAAATGAGAAGGCTGATGCTTCTCTCTCCTCAGGATATGCTCCCTCCATGTGCATTGTTGTGTTGGTTGTTGATGCCCTACTGAGTAGGAATGATGCTCTTGCATCATACTCCCCTACTGAAAAAAATCATGAGATATTTCTCATGGCTCTTATTTTGTTGTTTTTGAGATCCTCCAGAGTCCCAAACTTCATTCTGGAGTTGTACACCTGCTCCTCTACCTTTCTACTATCTTTTTCCTGATGTTGCTACATGATCTCCTCCTGGTTTCGAAACTTTTTGTTGCAGTGATCCATTTATATTTTCACTACAATATCCTCTTGTCAGCCTCCACTTGTTTCCAATGGTCTCCTTTTATATCTTCAACATCCTCCTCCTTATCTCCTCAATCTCATTGTCCATATTGTCTATGGGTTATCTCCTCTTCTATAGTCTTCTTTGTCTCATCTCTTCTTCTAACTTAATCTCCAATTTGGCTTGTTGGATGAGCCTCCTCTGGGTTATTTTTCCTTCTTCTAGGGCTTCCAATTATCCATACAGATCAAAGGGAATATCATATTGATCTCCCATTCTAACTTCATCTCCTGTGGCATTGACTTTCCACTCCATTGTAGACTCCAATTATGTAGCAATATTACAGAGATGTTCCACAGCCATATCCTCTAACATTTTTATTTCTACTAGTTCCTTTGTTCCTCTATCATCTCTTTGGGTTGGTATAATTCCAACTTCATCTAGATACTCCTCATTATAGAATTCTTCTCCACTCTGAATGATTGTCTCCTTATGGAAGTCTTCCTCTATCTTTGGATTGATTAACCAATCCTCTAATAGATTCATTTTTGTCTCCCACTGAGTGAGTATGGCATCAAAATGATCCTCTTGAACATTCTTTTGGATCACAACTATGTGGGCCTCCTCTTCTTTCATCTCTTGGGAAAATTTTAGTGTTTGGTCCTTCTCATCCTCCATGACAATCTCTTTTGGATGTCCTTATTCTTCTCTTCCTCTTATTTAGGGCTCTCCATGGTCCAATTCTTCTTCTAGTGTCTCCTGCACCATTTCCTCATAAACATGAGCCCCTACAAAGCTCACTCTAAGAGATATGTTGATCCCTCTTATCATCGGGCTACAATGCAGATGATCTTTTCCTTCCTCCTTCTATCCTATCAATACTCATTGTTGATATGAACTCTCCCCTGAGGTCCTGAGACTCTCAGATAGTCTCATCTCCTCCTTCTTTTCTGTCAGCACTCCTTGTTGAACTGAAATCTTCTCTCAGTTCCTGATACTCTTAGACAGTCTCATATTCTCCTTATTTTTTGTCATCACTCATTGCTAATATGAATTCTTTTCCGAGTTCATGAGAATCTCATGCAGTCTCATCTCCTCCTTGTTTTATGTCATCACTCTATGTTGATATTAAATCTTCTTTGAGTTCTTGAGACTCTCATATAGTCTCATCTCCTCCTTTCCCACCTGGAAACCTGACTTTTACCTTCTTCCCTCCTAGAAGCATTTGAGATATTCAACTAACCTCTTCTCATTTCCCTCCTAGAAATATATGAGATATTCAGTTGAGCTCTCTTCACCATTGAGTCTTTCTCCATATTCTAGTTCACAGATGTAAACCATTTTCTCCTCTGCGTTCCTCAAGTTTTCCACTTGCCTCAGCCACCTCCTCAGTATTTTCTTTTTCCTCCTAGAAATCAACTGTTGGATAGGCCACTTCACCTTCTTCTTCATGGGCCACTCATACCTCTAGCTACCATTCTCTCCTTTCTCCATTTTCTTCCATTTCAACATCAATGTGTCGATCTCCTCTCTGGTCTCCTTGAGATTTTTATACATCTCCTCTTTTCTCATCCTCTTGTGGTCTCCTCTTGGACCTTATCTATGGCCTTCAGTAGCCATTGTATCCTTTCCTCTTCCCTCTTAGAAATTCTGTAAGATTCCTCTTTCTCGTTGTGAGCTACAATCAGCCTCTTCCAAGCTCTCCTCTCTTAGCCTCTGGTTCACCTGTTGGAACCTTCTATGAGATTTTACACTCTTGCTAAGTGTAGGCGCACACCTTGCACTCACTCCTTCTACTAAGAACTCCTTTATCTCTGGATTTTGTACTCCAACTTCTCACCTTAAGAGCTCCACAGGATCTCCTCTGCTCCAAGAATGCAATTGCACACTTGGAAACAATTCTTCACACAAAGCATCAATACTCTTCCTCTCCTCCTTTTCCTGTTGTCTGTAGATAAAATATCACTCGAATATTCTCCTTCTCTACCTATTGTCTGTAAACAAAGGTTCTTCTTTGATACCACTTGATGGTATGAGACAAAGAATTTGTTCTGAATCTCATACCACTTGATGCAAACCCCCCCTCCTCCTAGGGGGCTCGCGCAACCTCCCGATCTAGGCTTGAATTACACATGAGATGAATTATCTCTTGGATCTTGGCTAGATCCTATCTAATGTACACGGGATTTTAAATTTTCCATTCTATGTAGGTCTGCAAAACCCGTGGGTGATTTACTCTAGGCCCCTTTTTCCTCAAAATCAAACTTGAGGTTCTAGCCCATTTTACCTAGAGGAAATCTCATATGACCACAGGATAGAACCAAAATCTTAGCTAAAAGGTGTTATTTGGAGCTTGGAGACTTCGATTCTCCATGAACATTCAAAAACTCAACACTCCAATATCCTAGAGTGGTTACTGACCGTATCCATTTATAAAGGTGATGTTGACCGATGGGTGTAGGTTGTATACCGTTCTTCCACTTCCACTTCCCATCTTTTCGAATGGTCTAACTTCTATGGCTAGATCAGACAGATGACATGAGTTCTCCTCCCTCCACAATGTATAGTGGATATTTACATCGAAACTGTGGGATTCAAGAGTTTCCACGACTCCAACACACAAATATCTTGAATTTTTGAATACCAAACTTAAATCGATGGCTCTCACTCCTCTTACATCCAATGAATGTGATCAACTTCGAAACTTCAAGATTAGGGAGTCTTCCAACCTCCACTAGCAACTTCTCTCAAATTGTCGAATGTCGAACTCTCGAAGATTTTACAGATCAACAGTCTACACTCTATTCTAGATGCATGGTCTAGATTCACTCTAGGATTTGGGCTTTCGATACTTTTCACACTAAACCAAATTTCACCCTTAATCTGTTGGATAGAAGAATTCCAAACCCTCAAATATCTGTGGTTCACGTGTCCCCAATAACTGACGGTCAATATTTAATCTGGACTTCGATACTTTGGGGAATTCTTCCCTTTGCACAACAACGAAAAAATTCTCCCACAGTGTCGAATCATTGAACCACTCAAAGATCCAATGGTTCGCACTTACCCAGTGATATACAATGTAGATTCACTCCGGGACTTCAGGCTAGGGTCTTTTACCTCTCTTACAAAAAATGAATTAAAATTGACAGAGCAACGAAGTCCAAAGGACTTGGGGGTTTAACGACTGCACATATTTCCTTGATCCAACAGATGTGAGGGATTATGATGTCTTCTGAACATATCTCTTATGCTCTCATTTAAACAAAGAGATTTTTCCTCTCGGGGGACTTACTCTAGCTATCTCTCATTGATCTTTGTCACTTGAATGACTTGAAATCTAGTGCACACCTTGCGCTTCCCTCCTAAGATTTTCTCTTCAAATACTCGAACCTTGGTGCACACTTTTAACTTCCCTCCTAAGGTTGGGACTTAAATAATTTTCCTACACACTCCTTGCACTATCTCTCCTCTGAGATAGGGACTTTTAAAAGTCACCTACACACTTCTTTCTCTATCTCTACTCAGATATTTATCAACACTTAATGAAGTGTTGACTCTATGCACTCTTTGCACCGGTCTCCCCTCTGAAATTTTATACTCCTATGTGTATAGGTGCACTCCTTTTGCTCACTCTACGTAGACTTACGCTATCTCTCCTGAGATAATTGAACTTGTAGATGGTTCAGCCTCTGCACTCCTTGGACTGGTTTCCCTTCTGAGTTTTTACACTACTGTGAGTGTAGGAATACTCCATGTTCTTTCTCTGTGTAAACTTACACTATCTCTCATGAGCTTGACAGACCCTTGAACTCGATCCCTCGCGCACTCCTTGTGATAACTCTCCTTTGATATTTTACATTTTATGAGTGTATGCACACTCCTTGTGCTCTCTCTGTGTAGTCATTGCACTATCCCTTCTAAGATTGTGATTGGTTCTGATGTTCCCACCTGGAACACTCCTCGCAAAACTCCTGACTATGTTCTTTCACACTCCTTTCCCTGGCTTCTTAGATTTTTCTAACAACTCTAGTGTGCACTCCTTGCACTAGCCTTGAGAGCCTAGAACATTCAAAAATTCACACAGATAGGGAATTCTATCTATTCCTACAAAGGGAACATTTATATACTCCTGGAATTCATAAACATGTACAATGAACATTCATAAAACAAACACTCATTCATAGAGAACACATATAGAGATTCATATGCAGGGAAATCTACTTTTCTATTAATCTGAATACTTTTTACAATGTTTAGAAGACTAGACTACAACAAAGTCTCAGTTCTTCTCTCCTCTCCTCTCTAGAATTATCCTCCCTTGAGAGCTATTCTCTTTGCATAATCTTCTCATACATTCTCTTAGATTTTGATTTCAATACATTGATATTTTTACAAAAGAGGGGCTTCTTGAGCCCTCCACCTACTACATTAAATTACAATTAATTTACAACCCATCTGAAT
Source organism: Picea engelmannii (assembly GCA_009831015.1). Classification (NCBI taxonomy): domain Eukaryota; kingdom Viridiplantae; phylum Streptophyta; class Pinopsida; order Pinales; family Pinaceae; genus Picea; species Picea engelmannii. Next base: position 927,094 of record ML776790.1, read on the forward strand.
CGGATCTAAGATCATTTCCCTGTCATCCATTAAATCCAAATTACATACATCCTATATGAATAAAATGGATCTACCCTCTTCGATACTTTATGATCAGGGGATCAAATTTTGCTCAATTTCCAAAGTGCTCGGAATGCGACGAAAACAATGCCATTGCGTCCATCTCGTCTTCCTGATTTCGGCGGTATATTTATTTTCTCAAATGGAGTCTGTATGAAGGAGATATCGCGATCTGTCCGCCAAGCCAAAACATGCAAATTTTTTGGATGCTGACTGTACCTGTCCGTACAGTCCGTATAGTCCGTACGGTGACGTGGCAAGACCGTACAGGCCATACGATGGTGACGTGGCAGATATTGGTTGGTCGATTTTGGGCGAGTCGGATGTCGACACATGTCATTGGGTGGCTTATAATAAGAGGACAAGTGGCCCAATCCAAGGGCACCACATGTCACTCACTGGTTGGCTAAGGAGTTTATATATAAAATGTTGGAGGCCGCAGGGTTCGACCCCTGGACTTCTCCTCCACATAATACCTTAACAAATTCCAATAACCAACTTTACTGCCATTGTTCCTTGGCATATATGTCTATGCGTTTGTATTTAAAGTAGTGCATTGTATTATATGGAAAGGGGTTGGGCCAGGGCTTAGCCCCGGCCCGTGGTCGTTAAACATTATAATATGACCATGTTTTATGTAGCCGCCAATTGAAATGCGCGGGGTCTATGTTACATAGCCCGTGGATATGGTTCCACTATACACACATATAACCATGTAATATAAATGTGCGCGCGGGTGTGGTAATCCGTATGTCACTCTATTGTATATGCGCGAGAGTTATACCATTGGCACGGTTCAAACGAACTAACCACCTTTTTGCCCAGCCTTTGGTCGCATGTGCCATACGCCCAGGTGTCGAGGCGGTTAGGGGCTGAAGGCACCTTAACCGTCCTACAGTTTGCACCGTTGGCGCGGTTGCGCCCGGTGCTGGGTTTTTATGATTTAAAGAGTGTGTGAGCCAGGTTCACTCAAGAAGGGTGCGAATTGTAGAACCAGAGACAACAAGCTTGAAGAGGGAGACTTCCAAGAGGCCTAACTTCTTCATTTTTCGACCGATTGAGGTGTCGAAAGAGCCCAGACAGGGGTTTTGGGATGCTGGGAAGCCATTGGAGCAGTCGGTTTGTCAGTTTGAGCATTGTAAGACATGTTTTTGAGAAATTTTTGAGCAATTAATAATAATGATCCATTGGAAGCTAGACCAGGAGATGTAGCCCATAAGAGGGGTGAACTCCTTTATCAATT
>ML776790.1:944519-1001575 GCA_009831015.1 Picea engelmannii
GAGAGAAGGGAGAAGAACTTTTCCTGAGAAAAGAAGTTGCATTTTCCTATGTAAAAACCTTATAAAAAAGGAAGTTCGCAGGTTGCTATATAGGCAGGGTGCGAGAATGACCCATTCTTGCAGGTTGCACTATAGCTAGGGTGTGAGGTGTTCGCAGGTTGCTCTATAGCTATGGTGCGAGAATGCTTGCACATGGGAAAAATGAGTGTTTTCTCGAATCTTCTAGAAGGAGAAACTTCTATGGGAGGTGGCATCCGAATGGTTTGGATCTTACTCGCTTTCATGATTTAGTGGGATCATCCTAACCTCCTCACCTTATCCTCTTCAACTTATAAAAGGAGAGGAGTTCTCATGGAGAAATTTAGCTAGGGTTAGTTTTGTTGGTTCTTGATCTTGTTAGCTTTGGCTTGGTTAGAGTGGCTTTGAGATTTGCTTTGTCAAGATAGATTGTGAGTAGCTATCAGATCTATGGTCTCAGAATCCTTGGAGCAAGAAGTGTGTGGGGAACGAAGGACAGTTGGAAGGGACCTTACGACATCAAGGCCATGGTTGTAATCTCTCTTTCACATTTAATATGATACAGTAATATGATTCTTTCCCATAAAGCTATTTCCACTTTATTGTATAATTCCTTGATCATATACATAGATTGACTGTTGAATAGATTGTGCTTTCTTCACTTTGATTGGTTTGTATTGTTTTGGTATTGACTGTATGAGAGCATTAGAGTGAAGCGGGAGCAACAAAGACCAAATGAAGCGATCATAAGGTATGTACTTTGTTCTTGCCTCCTAATTCATTCAATAGTCAAAATCTAGGGAAAGAGTATTATTCTGTCTTGCTTTGTTCTAGATCCAGGTGGATCTAGGGAGATCGGTTTGTGTCCGCACTTATGGATTTATCCAATAACACACCCCCACTTAAACTCTCATCCCACATGCCCTCACCCTCTCCACTCCCTTATCCCTTATCCCACCACACCACACTTATTTGTTTCTTGAGTCCTTAGCAGACTCGTAGACTCATCCTCACCCATATTCAATTAACCCCCTCACCCATATTCCATTTCCCCCCTCATTCTATGAGTCTAATTCCTACAAACTACCCCCCCCCCTTCCAACTACTTCACCTCCGCTCCCCTCATCTTTCCCTTCCCTAACTACCCTTTCCCTCTCTCGTTCACTCTCGCACACTCAATTATTATTTATTATTATTTAATTGTTAAACTTTAAATTCATTCCATTGTCGACCATTTCTTGGATCAGATGGAAACCTGTTTAATCTATGGAGAGATGACACATGAAAACGTGAAACTATGACATATGGTAGTTCACCTGTTGGTCCTAAGGTTTGTACCTGACTGCTAAAGGGAAAAGCTAGGCCACCTATCAGTTTAGAATGGTCAATTCTTTTAATTTTTGTTGGTTGGTTAGAGGGTTATTTTATCAAGGAAAAAGAAAGGTTGGGTTGAAAAAAACATATGGATGAGGGTCCTCCTTGGCTGGTGGCACACTAATGAAAAACAAGTGAAATAATAAAAACAAAGGGAAAAAATAGACCACTCAATTAATAATTTGTTGTGAGAAGTTCAATACTTAAACTATCATTTCAAGACATCAAACGTGTATCAGGACACAATTACTTCTTTAGGTTGCGATAAAAAAAAATATTTACCAAGCATTAACTATTTTCACAGGTTGTGTATCAATAAAGACAAGTTACACAATAGATGAAAGGAAATGACATGTAGTTTTCACAAATCAAAAACTGCATTCAAGATAAGATAAAAACACATGGACATTTGAACGAAACACTGTCATCAAGTGTATGTTCACCAGGTAGAGATATTTAATACATGCATAGAACATGTCCAACCAGTCTAATGTAGTGCTATCCTTTCCCAAAAAATATGACCATCAAAACATTCACAGACCCCCTATTTAGCAGAGTTGCAGAGGCTCTCGTCCTTAAGGAACTGAGACCTAATTTTAGGTAACTATTCGTAAAACAACTTATTAACTTGACTATGACACTGGAATTAATTAGCAAGAGTGGTTTTGATCACACACAAAATACCACTCTTGTATCTAATCTAATAAAATGTTGTAATTACTCAATTAAAAACCACTACTGTCTCTGAGACAGAACTGATGCATGCGCTGGAGGAACTTAATTGATAGAAAATAGGTCTCAGAGTGACATAGAAGAGCTATGTGTTGAGTAATGGCATGCCTGCAAGTTGTTGGAGGCCACTGGAGACAACGGGTTGCATGAGAAGATCTCTGCTTCAGGAAGAGGGAGTCTGCTAAAGTGTTATGGAACCAATCTGCATTGACTTGTGACTGAGAATTAACTCTATGTCTGTGTTTGAGATTTCAGAAGCTAAGTGCACTACATCTCAGCTATAACTAACCCTTCTCCTTGCTTTCAATATGATGAACTGGTTGTGAATCGGGAGACGTGGAGGTGGGCATCTAATAGGAAGACATGACGTGTGAAGGTGTATGACGTGGATGTAGATGAAGTGGAAGGGAGTGGAGGTGATAGGCATGAGTGGAGGACAGATGGCGCGCGATGAGAGGGGAAGAATTGAGAGGAAATTTGGTAGGATCCTGGAGGGGGAGGTAGGCGGTAAGAGAATTAGAGAGGGGGGGGTATGAAATCTTGAGGAGCCACCATGTTAGGTAGGGCCCTCGGCGGGGAAACCACTTTCTCGGACCGTTGCCCCCATCGTTAAAGGTAGAAAGTTTGAAGGGGTCCGAGTTGTAATAAGGACCATTGATCTGTAGGAAAGGGATTGCCTCGAGATAATCAACACAACAGTTAGGCAGGGAACATGTGGCTAAATTTGAGTGGTAGTGGGAGTGTGAGTGGCGGTGACGAGGTAACGTGGAGGTGATGCGGTGATGTGGAGGTGACGAGGTGACATGGAGGTGATGCAGTGACGTGATGTCATATAAGCATGTGATTGTGGAAATTTTCGAGGGTGGTTTGGGTCCACACCGCTTTTGGGCCCGCAATCCCCCATTAGCTTCCACGTACCCTTCCAAAAATACCATGGATCCAATTGCGGGTATTCTCTAGAAAATTAACGTATGGGAAGTTTACATCCCCACAATAGATGGTGGTCGTTGATCTGATTACAATCTGTGATTCGGGTAATATTCATTCCTTACCTACTGAACATATCAACTGTGTTGGTTGATTTGAGATCAACGATCCACGATCACTTCAGGAGTTCGGGCTTCGGGAGTTTCAATGCATAGTTGTTACCATCCTCTGGAGTGTCGTACTTCCAAAGTGACGGAACTGCCTTCATGTGGTCTCTAGATCTGGACTGTCCAGATTCACTTCCGAAGTTCAGGCTTCGGGAGTTTGTAAATGTTGTGCTTGGAAATCTCTCGGAGGAAAATCGTCAAAGTGAATGATCTGCCTCCATGTGTCCTTGTTGATGGACGGTCTAGATTCACTTTGGGACTTCGGGAGTCCTTTACTTACTCATCTCTACTTGTTTCCTCCCAGAGTGGCGTGGTTGCGAAGTGACGTGGTGGCTTGATGTCATATATCTGAAGAGGGATATCTGTCACCATGTTTCCTCATTGATGGATGGTCCATATTTTCTTCAGGACTTCGGGCTTCGAGAGTTTCGAATGTTGTTCTTGGAATTCTCTCGGAGGAAAATTGCCTAAGTGAATGATCTTCCTCCATGTGTCCTTGCTTATGGATGGTCTAGATTCACTTCAGGAGTTTGATATTTATGTTAAACCTCGTGCGATTATGGACCCCTGAATAGATGAGAGCCATTGATCTGATTGGTCTGATGGATCTCCACCATTGAAATTTATCCTGTATGTTCCCACACTCTGAGCCTGAAATTGACCACTCTGGATTGTTGTGTTGTGTCCATGAGAATTTCCTGTGCATACAAAAGGTTCGATCGACCTACTTTGAGCTCTATTAATGGAAAACATGATGACAAGCATTCTGAACCAAATACGACATGTAATTATCCTTCAAGAAACAATAGAAACTGAAATGTGCAAAGACTCCATAAAGAAAGAAAAGAATAAGAACCAAGTCACTTAGTAATGGGAAAATGACTTAAACAACCAGAAGAGTAAAAATTGAGGAAGGTGTCAGGAAAAGAGGGAGGAGAGGCAATGGTGCAGACCTAGGTTACAACAATGCCATTGGACACATGTGGTGTATTACTGAGCTATAATGTGAAGACACATGGCAGTGTATGGTTGGTGAAACATGGTGTATTTTTATTGGTTACATGTGGGTGATGACTTAACAATGACTCAGTGTTGAATGGGCATGAGGTGGACGGTGACGAGATTCTAAAAGTTATTATTTTATTTTTAAATATTCTAAAGGTGAAACCATCCTAAGCTTCATAGTCTCCTCTCTCATGTTTCTTATTGAGTGTAAAATACACTTAAACATATATATTATTAAAACACCCACACTCCCATGCATGTGGGTTTATTTTTTTTTACTAAAATTCAAATTTACAAAGGGGGAGCACAAAATTGATGCAAGGGTTGAGATTTTCCCAAGACATCCAATCGACGGTGGTTAAGTCACGAATTTCTGAAGGCCATATATTGAGCTATGTGTGTCAGAATCACACAAAATGTATACCATTGGAAATTTATTTCAATGAATAAGATGATGTTATGGGTGTCAAGGTCTCAAAGTTGCTATATTTTTCCCTTAAATTAAAATATCACTCAACTTAATTTTTAATGGGCCTCCGTGACAACTCAACTTCACGAGCTCATATCTTGAGATCCTGGCGACGAATTTGGGAAAAAAATATATAATTGGAAAGATAACACGATGAATATCACATATGAATTGATTTCCATGGCTAAGAGTTTTTCTATCACTTCGATAAAATTAAAACATAGTCCCCCTCTTTAAAAACAAAAATTAATTGAATTTTGAAAATAAACGTTTATTTTCAGAATTTTATTAAAAATGAAAACATGCCCATTTTGAATATGCTTATATTAATGATGTAAGTTCATTAATGAAGAATTAATGAGGCTTTCATTAAAGATAATAATTCAAGAAAGTAATTGTATGGGAAATTCAAGAGAGAAAAAACCCCAACTACTCAAGTAGTTAGAAGATCTCATTTTAAAAAGAGAAGAAGGGCTTCATCAAGGGTGCCAATAATCAAAATTATTAGAAGTGAGAGGAAGAAGAAGTTACATAAATGAATACACAACCAAGATTCTAGTCAAGGGAAAAAAATCTCCATCTTCTCCACTCTTTCTATTCTTCTACAACATTTCTCATAGCTTTATGCTTGAGTTTCTGAGTTCGGCACAAGGTTGAGTTCTTGAGTGTTCTTCTTGTATTCTTCCAAAATATTTGTCTTGTATGATCATGGAGTATTTACATCCATATACATGATTGTCAAAGCCTTTGTAATGAAGAACATTTTTCATGAATAATCTCCACAAAGAATTGTTTCAGGGTTGATTTGAATTGTACCTTGTAACTTTGAGTCTTAAGTATGAGGTATTTGAGATTGGCCTATCAAGCTCTCTTTTGATCTTGATAGAAATATTTTTTTTAAGTTCTTTGAGATGATAAAATTATTCTCTCCTATTTATTTTGAAGAAGACACACATGCATTTATATAAGATTAATAAGATTGTGTATGTGATGTTGATCACAAATAAATTATGACGTTAAAGCCCTCCTTCAATCTTTTCTTATTGTAAAGAGAATTCTTACTGCACATAAATATTCTATCACGTTGTTAAATACCATTTCATTAAATAAATTCAAGAAATAAATACCTATGGTTTTCTTGTGAAGCATTCTCCTAATACAATATATTCAATTTATATTTTTTAGCCAAAGAGGAGTACCACCTCTTTAAAAATGCATGAGGATTCATATCCTTGGGGGGTTTTCATTTCAGCCCTCACGGATTCAAGTGTCAACATTTTTGGCGAACATACTGGGGAGACATTTATTTTCAAGATATTTGGGAATGAAATTGTTGAGCCTCCATCAAATACACAAGAATATTTCAGCCTTGTAATAGCTAATGAAAAGCCTCAAGAGCCTCGACAGTAAGAAAAATTGGTGGAAGTAATGAATCTTGGCAAAAATGATGAACAAGATGGCCATTACATGAAGGAAACATATTTTCAATACATGGTTGATGAATCGATAATATTAGATGTAGACAATGATAAGGAGAGAAATGAAAGAACGTTACGATTAGAAACACTCCATCCAATCAAAGAAAATAATATTTTTGAGCAACCAAGAATTGATTTCATTGAATTATGGTTCCAAATAATTGTTGGAGAAGAAACACAATCACGGCCTTTGCACACCCTCTTCAATATTTATCTAGTACATTTTGAGAGTACCCATGAATCAATGGCACACATTGCAATATGTTCCATAGTAAGGGAGTTTATTCCAAAAATAAGATCAATGCTTGAATGACTCCATTGGAAATGTACCTACACTTGTTGTTCCTCTTTCTTCCAAGTAATATAAGGTAGGTAGATCATGTATGTACATATTTTGTTTCTTCAATTCAATTTTTACACAATAAGGCATTCTTTATATTAAAATTTGAAGGTAACTCCATGAAAGAAGAAGAATTGTAGGAATCTATTTTGAAACTGACTCCATAGCCCACTGGAGAATGTAACTAGTCTTGATATTCTGGTGCTCTCAACAACCCACAGGGGGTTATTGTCCAGCACTTGGTGCCAATTGTTGATCGAAATTGGTCACCTATATTTTCCCTCTCTTGGATTAATAAAAACAAATAATATCACAAGATGAAATTTTTTGAACTATTATAATTTCATTGTGTATCCCATAGTCTCATCTTAGCCACGCATTTTTCGGATCGAAAATCCAAGTTTGTGTGCTCAAGATATCCATATTTCCATCAAACAGGAAAAATGGTGTTATTTATATGTGGAATAAAAATAATATCTTGGAATTGCATTTAAATTTTCCTGTCCATGACCATGGTTTTCTTCATTAATTTTTGGTCCCAAGACCCTTAAAAAGATTCTTGTGTTGGGTTCAAAACCCATAAAAATATTCTATGGTATCTCTCGTGAGCACCCTCCATACTCCCCACACTCCACATTTCACCTCACTATAATCTCCCCTTATTTCCCCCTCTTTCCATACTTTAGCTTTATTTCCTCTCCTCTCCCTTTTTCCTCCATGGTGGGTGGAATCACATACTCTCTTACCCCCTCACTTCCCTCAATACCTCACCCCGTGAGTTTGTGACCTACATTTTCAACCCCCCCAGTTCCACTCCCCTAATTTTACCCACCCCACTTAAAATGTCATCCCACACCCCCTCACCCTCTTCACTCCCTTATCCCTTATCCCAACACTCCACACTTAGTTTTTTCTCGAGTCCTTAGTGGACTCGCGAACTCACCCTCACCCATATTCCCTTAAACCCCCTCATTAACTCACCCTCTGAGTATGTTACCTACAAAATACCCCCCCTTACCTCACCCCACGACACCCCCTCACCTGCACTTCCCTCATTTACCCCCTTCCATAACTACCCTTTCCCCCTCTCTCGTTCACTCTACCACACTTAACACATTTCACACGTAATTATTATTTCTCATTATTTAATTTTTAACCTTTAACTTTATGCCATGTTTAAATGATTCCTTAGATCACATGGAAACAATTTAAGCTATGGCGAGATGAGACATGGCAATGTTGAATTATGACACATGGAAGTCCTCCATTGGACACATGTGGTGTATTACTGAGATATCATATGAAGACACATGACAGTGTATGGTTTGTGACACATGGCATATTTTCATTGGTTACATGTGGGTGATGAATCAAGGATGAATCAGTGCTGACTGGGCATGAGGTGTACGGTGACGGTATTCTCAAAATTATTATTTTATTCATAAATATTCTAAAGTTCGAACCCTCCTAAGCTCCATAGTCTCTTCTCTCATGTTTCTTATTGAGTGTAAAATACACTTAACCATATATATTATTAAAACTACCATACTCCCATGCATGTGGGATGAAGTTTTTTTTACTAGAATTCGAATTTACAAAGGAGGAACAAGAAATTCATCCAAGGGTTTATATTTTCCCAAGACATCCAATCGATGGTGACTGAGTCACAAATTTCTAAAGGACGTATCTTGAGCTTCGAGTGTCAGAATCATGCAAAATTTATACCGTTGGAAAGGTACTTCGATGAAGAACATGATGGTATAGGTTTCATGGGCTTATATTTATATATTTGTCCCATAAATTAAAACATCATTCAACTTCATTTTTGATGGGTCTGCATGACAACTCAACTCGACGAGCTCATATCTTGAGATCTGGGCAACGGATTTGGGAAAAATTATATTATTGGAAAGCTAAGACGATGAAGATAACATTTGAAGTGATTTCCATGGCTAAAAGGTTGAATATCACTTCCAGAAAATTATAACATAGTCCCCTCTTTAAAAGAGCAATGAATTGAATTTTCAAAATAAAAGTTTATTTAAAAAATTTTATTAAAAAAGAAAAGGGACCCATTTTGAATATGTGTATATTGATGAGGGAATTCCATTGATGAGGAATTAATTAGGATTTAATTAAAGATAATACATCAAGAAAATAATTGTACGGGAAATTCAAGAGAGAAAAAACCCTAAGTACTCAAGTAGTTAAAATATCTCATTTTAAAAAGAGAAGAAGGGCTTCAACAAGGGTGCCAATAATCATAATTATAAGAAGGAAAATGAAGAATATTAGAGGAAGAAGGTACAACCATGAATAAAAAACCAATTTTCTTTTCAAGGAAAAGAAATATCCATCTTCTCCACTCGTTCTATTCTTCTACACCATTTCTCATAGCTTTATGCTTGAGTCTGTGAGTTGGGCAGAAGGACGAGTTCTCGAGTGTTCTTCTTGTATTCTTCCAAAATATTTTTCTTGTATGATCATGAAGTATTTATAGCCATATATGAGACTGTCAAATCTTTTGTAATGAAGAACATTTTTCATGAATAAACTCCACAAAGAATTTATCTGGGTTTGATTTTGATTGTATCTTGTAACTGTGAGTTTTAAGTATGAGGTATTTGAGATTGACCTATCAAATTCTCTTTTGATATTGATAGTAGTAATGTTTTAAAATTCGTTGAGATGACCAAATTATTCTCTCCTATTTATTGTGAAGAAGACATGGATGCATTTATATATGATTAAGAATATTGTGCATGATGTTGATCAGAAAGAAATGCTAAAGTTGAATCCCTCCTTCAATATTTTATTATTGTAAATAGAATTATTGTTGCACTTAAAGATTATATCATGTTGTTGAAGACCATTTCATTAAATAAATTCAAGCAATAAAGACATATGGTTTTCTTCCTAAGAATTCTCCTAATTCAATATATTCAAGTTATATATTTTAGAAAAAGAGGACTATCACCTGTTTACAAACACATGAGGATTCATATTCTTGTGAGGTTTCCATTTCGGTCCTTACGGATTCAAGATTCAACATTTTTGGCGACCATACTGGGGAGAAATTTATTTTCAAGATATTTGAGAATGAAATTGAGGATCCACCACCAAATACACAAGAATATTTTAGCCTTCTAATAGATTATGAAAAGCCTCAATAGACTTGACCGTAAGAAAAATTAGCGGAAGTAATGAATCTTGAGAAAAATGATGAACAAGATGGCCATTACATGAAGGAAAAATATTTTCAATGCATTGTTGATGAATCAAGAATATTGGACGTGGACAGTGATAAGGATATAAATTAAAGAATGCTACGATTGGAAACTATCCATCCAATCAAAGACAATAATATTTTTGAGAAACCAAGAATTGATTTCATTGAATTATGGTTCCAAAGCATTGTTGGAGAAGCAACACAACCAGGTCCTCATCACACCCTTTTCGATTCTTTCTCCAGTACATATTGAGAGTACCCTTGACTCAATGGTACAAGTTTCAATATGTTCCATAGAAGTGGTGTTCATTCCACAATTAAGATCAATGCTTGAATGGCTCCATTGGAAATCTACCTACACTTAACATTCCTCTTCCTTCAAAGTAATATAGGGTAGGTAGATCATGTATGTACATATTTTGTTTCTCCAGTTCAATTTTTACACAATAAGACAGTCTTTATATTGAAATTTGAAGATAACTCAATGAAAGAGGAAGAATTGCAAGAATCTATTTTGAAACTGACTCCATAGCCCAATGGAGAAGGTAACTAGTCTTGAGATTCTCGTATCCTTTGCAACTCGCAGGGGTTACTGTCTTGTAGTTGGAGCTAGTTGTTGACCAAAATTGCTCACCTATATTTTCCCTCTCTTGGATTGATAAAAAACAATGATATCATAATATGCATTTTTTTTAACTATTATAATTCCATTGTGTATCCCTTAGTCTCATCTTCTGCATGCATTTTTCGGATCAAAAATCCAAGTTCATATGATCAAGATATCCAAGTTTCCATCAAACAGGAAAAATGGTTTTATTTCTATGTGGAATAAAGATAATCTCTTGGAATTGCATTTAAAGTTCTGTGTCCATGACCCTCATTTTATTCATTAATTTTCGGTCCCATGACCCTTAAAAATCTTCTCGTGTCAGGTTCAAAAACCATAAAATTATTCTATGGTATCTCTCACGAGAACCTGTTATACTTTCCACACTCCACACTTCACCTCAATATACTCTCCCCTTATTTCCCCCTCTTTCCATACTTAAATGTATTCCCTCTCCTCTCCTTTCTTCCTCCATGTTAGGAGGAATCACAGAATCCCTTACCCCCTCACTTCCCTCACTTCCTCACATCGCAATTTTGCGACCTACATTTTCCACCCCCCTCACTTTTGGTCCCCTCATTTTACTCGCCACACTTAAACTTTCATCCCACAATCCCTCACCCTCTCCACTCCCTTATCCCTTATCCCACCACTCCAAACTTTGTTTTTTCTTGAGTCCTTAGTGGACTCATAGACTCAGCTTCACCTATATTCCCTTAACCCCCCTCATTCGCTCACCCCGCGAGTCTTCTACCTACAAAATACCCCCCATTACCTCACCCTATGACACCCCTTTACCTCCACTTCCCTCATTTCCCCCCTTCCCTAACTACCCTTTCCCCATCTCTCGTTCACTCTACCACAATTAACACATTTCACACTTAATTATTATTTCTCATTATTTAATTTTTAACCTTTAACTTCATTCCATGTTTCAACCATTCCTTGGATCACATGGAAACCTTTTTAAGCTATGGAGAGATGACACATGGCAGTGTCGAATTATGACATATGGAAGCCCTCCATTTGAGACATTTGGTGTATTACTAAGATATCATATGAAGACACATGGAAACATATGGTTGGTGACACATGGAGTATTTTCATTGGTTACATGTGGGTGATGACTCAGTGATGATTGGTAATGAGGTGTATGGTGACATGATTCTCAAAATTATTATTTTTTTCGTAAATATTCTAAAGGTCGAACCCTCCTAAGTTTCGTAGTCTCTTCTCTCATGTTTTCTATTGAGTGTAAAATACACTTAACCATATATATTATTAAAAATTCCATAGTCCCATGCATGTGGGATGAAGTGTTTTTTACTAAAAGTCGAATTTACAAAGGAGGAGGACGAAATTCATCCAAGGGTTGAGATTTTCCCAAGACATCCAATCGACAATGACTCAGTCACGAATTGTTGAAGGCCATATCTTGAGTTTCGGGTGTCGTAATCATGAAAAATTTATACCGTTGGAAAATTATTTCGATGAAGAAGATGATGGTATAGGTTTCAAGGGATAAGATTTCTATATTTTTCCCTTAAATTAAAATATCAGTCAACTTCATTTTTAATGGGCCTGCATGACAAGACAACTTCACGAGCTCATATCTTGAGATCCGAGCTACAGATTTTTGCAAACCTATATCGTTGGAAAGATAAGAAGATGAAGATAAGATATGAAGTGATTTTCATGGCTAAAAGGTTGATTGTCTCTTCCAAAAAATTAAAACATAGTCCCCCTCTTTAAAACAAAAATTAATTGAATTTTCAAAATAAAAGTTTATTTAGAAACTTTTATTAAAAAAGGAAAGGGACCCATTTTGAATATGTGTATATTAATGATGTAATTTCATTTATTAGGACTTAATGAGGTTTTAATTAAAGAGAATACATCAATAAAATAATTGTATGAAAAATTCAAAAGATAAAAAACCCTAACTACTCAAGTAGTTAGAAGATCTCATTTTAAAAAGAGAAGAAGGGATTCATCAAGGGTGCCAATAATTATAAGTATCGAAAGGGTGGGACAGAAAATCAATGGAAGAATAAGGTACAACCATGAATACACAATGAATCTTATGTTCAAGGAAAATAAATATCAATATTCTCCACTCTTTCTTTCTTCTACACCATTTATCATGATTTTATGCTTGAGTCTCTGAGTTGGGCACAAGGCCGAGTTCTTGAGTGTTATTCTTGTATTCTTCCAAAATATTTTTCTTGTGTGATCATGGAGTATTTATAGCCATATACATGATTGTCAAAGATTTTGTAATGAAGAACATTTTTCATGAATAAACTCCACAAAGAATTGCTTCGGGGTTGATTTTGATTGTATCTTGGAACTGTGAGTCTGAAGTATGAGATATTTGAGATTGACCTATGAAATTCTATTTTGATATTGATAGTACTATTGTTTTAAAATTATTTGATATGATCAAATTATTCTCTCCTATTTCTTTTGAAGAAGACATGGATGCATTTATATTTGATTAAGAAGATTATGCATGTGATGTTGATCACAAAGAAATTCTGATGTTGAAGACCTCCTTCAATTTTTTCTTATTGTAAAGAGACTTCTTGTTGCACATAAAGATTATATCAGGTTATTGAATACCATTTAATTAAATAAATTCAAGAAATAAATACCTAGGATTTTCTTCCTAATAATTCTCCTAATCCAAGATATTCAAGTTATATCTTTTAGCGAAAGAGGAGTACCACCTCTTTAAAAACACGGGAGCATTCATATCTTCGTGAGGTTTCTGTTTCATTCTTGATGGTTTTAAGAGTCAACGATGTCTTACTAGAATGAATATGGAATTGAATCCTAATAAAATAAGTCCTTCCTTGCAATAATTTTTCATAAAAGTTTGATGAAATAAACAAAAGAAATAATGGGGAAAAGAAGATTAGAAGACGAAAGGTTTTACCAGAGGAGAGGCTTTATGGGCGAGGGAGGCAGAGGAGATAGGAGCCTTCAATCTCCATTCCCTTGGTATCCTTGCCTTGAAATTATTCTCCTTTCCCTCACTCACAGGGATCATAGTCATCATTTTGTTAATGGTTTTGGTGTTACAGTCATGGTTTTTGTAATAGATTTTGTTTTATATTATATGTTATATATATATATATATATATATATATATATATATATATATATATATATATATATATATATATATATATATATATATATATTATGGTGATGATGATAGACATGATAACGATGAAAACAATGATGATGATAATGATGATGATGATGATGAGGAGGAGGAGGACGACAATGACGACGATGATGATGATGACGATTATGAGGAGGATGAGAATGATGATGCAATGGTGATTATGGTGATGAAAATAACGAAAGCGACGATGATCATGAAAATTACAATGAAGATGACGACGATGATGATGGTCATGACAATGGAAATGAAAATGATGATGAGGAGGAAGATGACCACGATGATGAGGATGATGACGACGATGATGACGATGATGATATTGACAATGGCGATGGTGATGATCATGAGGAGGAGAACAACAATGAAAATGATGATTATGGTGATGACAGTGATGACAATGACGAAGAGAATGGCGACAATGAAAATGATGATGATGATGAAAATGAAAATGATGACAAGGATGACAATGATGATGACAGAGATGATGATGAAAATGATGACAACGTCGATGATGATGATGATGATAATGATGACAATGATGATGATGATGAAAATTATGATGACGATGATGATGAAAATTATGATGACGATGATGATGACAACGATGATGATAATGTTGATTATACTGATTATGGTGATGACAATGATGATGAAAAAAATGACGACTATGATGATGATGACAATAATGATGATAAAAATGATGACAATAATGATGATGACGATTATAATAATGATGACAATGGAAATGACAATGGTGATGACGATGATGATAGTGATGATGATGATGCTGATGATGGGGAGGAGGATGATGACAACATTGATTATGGTGATTATAATAATGACGATGACGACGAAAATAATGATGATGATGACAATGGCGATGGAGACAATGGTGACAATGACGATGAAAATGATGATTATGAGAAGCAGGAGAGGGAGGATGACAATGGAGATTATGGTGATGATAATGATGACGACGATGATGATGATGGTGATGACAATGTCAATGATGATGATGAGGTAGAGGATGATGACAAGGATGATGAGGATGATGATGATATTGATTATCACAATGATGAAGACAATGATGATAACAATGATGATGATTATGAGGAGGAGGATGATGAAAATCATTATTATGGTGATGACAATGATGATGATGAGGATGATGATGACATTGATGTCGATGATGACAATGGAAATGGCAACGATGTTGAGGAKCACAATGATGATTGTTGGGTTACGAAAAAGGTATAAATATCTTCCTTTTTCCCATAGTTCATGATATGATTTTGATTGATTCTTTAGATAGTTAGGGATAGATAGGAAAGAATATGATTAATATGTCTCTTAGGGTTGTTATTAAAGTTTTATTAAAAAGATTCTAATTTTTTATTGGAATGGTTTGATTTTGTTGCAAAATTGGATAAATAACTGTCAAAGATAACCAAAGAGATTTTGGCTATGCGCAAGCTATTGGAGGTTGAAGACTTTTTAGGCGCAAAGAAGTTTTGAAAATAATGCATTGTATATATTGTAACTTTATAATAGTAAATAAATCCTGAAGATCTTTCAATCCTCAAGATAGCTTGATTTACCCAAACTATTGTAATATATAAGAGGGTAATAGATCCAGAAAAAAAAGGAAAAAATGCATTCAAGTATTTAGACTCAGAATTGCTCTGTGCAAGCAGTTTTTGTAAATGTTTTGAATCAATGAAAGTTTTGAGTGTTTTTATCATTTCTGTGCTCTGAGTTTCTCGTAGCAGTACTTCTGAAGACCGAGGGCCCAGTCTGAAGGAGCTACTATCTCGTTCTGTAATTGTATCAGTTCGAAGTTTGATTTCTATTTTGTGATTCATATCTCTTTTACAATAGCCAAGGATAAATGCATAAGTGTGTTAATGATTTTATGATTGTTTGCGTATAGAAGACAGACATTTCCATTAGTTATTAATGA
Organism: Picea engelmannii; assembly: GCA_009831015.1. NCBI lineage: Eukaryota > Viridiplantae > Streptophyta > Pinopsida > Pinales > Pinaceae > Picea > Picea engelmannii. The sequence continues at coordinate 960,016 of ML776790.1, forward strand.
TTTCCATAATGGTTTCCATTTCTGAAGTTATTTCTTGACAGTTCCTCACATTTTCATCCATGTTGTTCCTTTTCCTTAGATTTACGATTGTCGTTCCTTTCAGTTAAAGTTACAATGGTTGTTCCTTTCGGTTAAAGTTACAATAGTTGTTCCTTTCGGCAAAAGTTACATTAGATGTCCTTTCTTATTAGATTATAATTGTTGTTTCTTTTCGTAGATAGAGTAATTCATTATTTCCTTTCCAGTAATCAGAATTCATAATTGATAGTTAATTTTGCAAGTCCTTATATTCAATTATTGCTTTCTAGTTAAGTGAATTCAATAGATTAATTAGTTCTTTCCATTTTACAACATCTTAGTAATCAGATTTCAATTCCATTTAGTTCTTAGAATCTTTGGTGAATGGTTGAGGAACTTGATTGTTGATGAACTCATATTTGGTTTAGCTACACGATTTTAGGCTACCTGCATAGACTTTGCTGATATTCTTGAGATAAAAGACAAATCTCCGGGTTGATAAATTAATGTTAAACTAAGGTTGTTTTTAGGACATCTTTAGACACCAACATTTTGGCGCCATTGCCGGGGAGAATGTCAAAGGTAGCATAGGTTATGTCTCTGAAGGACCAGGTATTGAAGACGGAAGGTAAGAACCTACACCAGTAATAAGTAAAATGCTTATGCCAATGCTTACCTCTAGTTGACACTTAAGAGGCTTTGTAGGTGCTTTCTTTTGTTGTTGTGTGAAGTGTGTATGACTAGAAAAAAGGATCTTGAAAAACAAAAACCCCCACCAAAAATTACCAAAACCCAGGGTTCGGTGATCCCTGGAAGAAGCACTTTCATAGACGAAATCATCAAAAAACAATGAATCCCAAGCTTCGATTGGACCCAGGAAAGGACTCACCCGAATCCCTCAGGCAGTAGTTTCACCAACTACGACCCACACTGAGATTCATAGAAAAACTGAAGGGACCGAGCAGAGCTTTCAGAATACAGATCTCCCACCGCTCAACCCCTTAGAAGAGGGAATCTCTAATAATATGGAGGAGGGAATAGGAGAAACTAGCGGGGTTTCCAAGACATACCCACCACCACCACCACCTAATCCTAAGTCTCCTGCGAAAGAAGAAGGCATATTCAAAATCCCAGATAAAGGGAGTGCAGTCAAATTCCTTGGAAGACCAAATAATCAACAATTTCAAATAGAATACCTGGATCAAGAACCTCCTGAAATTTTTTGGCACATTTTTTATCAAATGGCACAACCAAATCAACAACAACCCCAAAAATCCATGCTGGAGTATCCAATAGTTGATCCAATTGCCAATGCCCCCATGAAAGCAATCCCCTTACAAAACCTGCCAACCTTCCATGGACTGATTTCAGAAGACCCGGATACATTCCTATTTGAATTTGATGTCCTATGTAGAGGGTATGATTACACCTCTGAAATCCAAAAATTAAAACTATTCCCCTCTACCTTGAAGGGAGTAGCCCTACGCTGGTTCATGGGATTCGGAGATGGAACCATCAATTCATGGGACCAGATGAAACAAACCTTCTTGTTAAAATATCAAGATTATTGTAGAACTAGAGACCTGGCCATTGTGGAAGGTAGGTATTATTCCACAATACCTGGACCGTCGAGTTAGGCCATTGTGGTAGGTATTATTATTCCAGTTCTGGTTCCAATTTGGGTTATTTATCCCCATGGGGCGCTGCCAGTTCTGGTTCCAATGGGGAGAAATTCTTCTCTTTCCTAGACGGTTTCAACAGCTACAATCAGATCCAGATTACCCCAGAAGATCAGGATAAAACAACATTCACATGTCCCTAGGGTACCTTTGCCTACAAAGTATTTCCCTTCGGACTTTGTAACGCTCTAGATACATTCCAAAGGGCCATTCTGAGCATATTCACTGATCTTATTAGCGAAGGGATTGAAGTCTACATGGATGATTTCACCCCGTTCGACGATGAGTTCAATCAAGCCTTGAATAATCTGGAGAAGGTATCGGAACAGTGCATCGCTACTAGGTTATGTTTAAGTCACGAAAAATGTCACATGATGATGACAAAAGGTGTGGTATTAGGGAATTACATTTCTGCAGATGGAATTAGAGTAGACCCAACAAAAATTGAGGTAATTCTTAATCTACCTACTCCACACACACAAACTAAGGTACGTAGTTTCATTGGTGCTTCAGGATACTATCGTAGATTTATGCCAAATTTTTCAAAAACCGCTGCACCCTTACATGCTTTGACAGGTAATGTAGAATTTCAATGGTCTGACAAATGTGATGTGGCTTTTGCAGGACTCAAGAAACTGATTTCAACAACGCCAGTGTTGAGAGGACCTAGTTGGAAAATACCATTTCAAATTTCCACCGACGCCTCAGACATTGCCATAGGCGTTGTTGTGGGACAAGAAGAAGAAAAGAAACCCTACGCCATTTATTTCATTAGCAAGAATCTAATTCCAGCCAAACTTAATTATATAGTAATAGAGAAATAGTTCTTAGATGTTATACATGCCATCAATAAATTTTATCATTATATAATAGGCTATCTAGTTATCCTGTATACTGATCATTCTGCCATTAGATATCTAGCTAATAAACCAATTACTAATGGACGGGTCACTCGATGGTTGTTATTATTACAGGAATTTGATATCACCATCAAAGATCAACCTGGGAGAGAAAATATTGTCGCAGGATTCCTATCCCACATCCCAAAAACAGACGACTCATTAACAACTGAGGATCAATTCCCGGATGAGCATCTGTTTGTTGTCGACACAAAACCACCTTGGTACGCTGATGTAGCAAACTATCTAGCAGCGGGAAGATTATCGACACATTTATCATCAAAGGAAAGACGATTGATCGTCTAGCATAGCACACGATTCACTTGGATCAGTGGATATCTTTTCCACACAGTAGCTGATCTCCAGATCCGATGATGCGTACGAGAGGATGAAATCTATGACATACTGAAAGCAAGATATGAGGAGCCCTGTGGGGGGCATTTTGCAGACCGTAGGACTGGACACAAAATCTTACAGATGGGCTATTATTGGCCCTCAATATTCAGATATGCCAAGAAATATGTCCAGACATGAGACAACTATCAGTGGATGGGGAAACCAGGTTAGGCTGATGAAATGCCCTTGAAAACACAACTAGTCATAGAACCATTTGAACGATGGGCGCTGGACTTCGTCGGCCCCTTTAATCCAAAGTAAAATCAAAAGGCCTATATTCTTGTTGCAATGGACTACATGACCAAATGGGTAGAGGTGGAAGCTTTACCAAATGCAGCAGAAGAAGTAGTCATCAAATTCCTTTTCAAATTGTTTGTACGGTATGGACTACCTAGAGAAATAATTACTGATGGAGGGTCACAATTTATAGGCCATATAATCACTACCACCCTGGATAGCTATCACATCAAGCATAGAGTTACCTCTCCATACCACCCACAAGCAAACGAGCAAGTAGAAAGCACCAATAAGGTCCTAGAGGCAATTCTGATGAAGGTTGTCTCAACAAACCGACAGAATTGGGCTATTAAGCTCCCAAATGCCTTATGGGATTATCGTACAACCTGGCGTAACACCACTGACTACTCTCCTTACCATCTATTCTATGGTAAAGAACCCATCTTCCCAATATAATTCGAGATCAAGACCCTAAGAATGGCCCAGGAAATTGGACTAAATCTTACAAAAGCACATAAATGACGCCTTCAACAACTCAACGAATTGGATGAAGCACGCTTGTCTTCTATGGAGTGCATAGCTGTTATCCAGCGACAGAGAGAAACCTGGCATGACAAGCATATCAAGAAGAAATCATTCAAGAAAGGCGATTGGGCGCTCCTTTATGATTCCAGATTTCAGGACTTTCCTGGGAAATTACAGACACGATGGCTAGGGCCATATGAAATTAATGAAGTCCATGATAATGGAATGATTACTTTGAGAACCATAGATGGGTATGGATCACCCTTTCTGGTCAATGGACACTGGTTGTGACTTTACCACCAACCACCTTCAAAAGATTCTTTCTATCAAGAAGTAAGTAAAGACCTTACGGTGCAGATTTTGGCTGGCTAGGTAGGTAACCCAACCACCCCAACTCCATAAATGATGTATTTTGTTTATATTGTACATACTGTACATAGTTTTCCAACTGAGTGGTTAGTTTTTTTCTTTGTTTTATAAAAGGTCATCTAGGAAATAAGAAATTGGACAGATAACTACAATTAGCACCTTCTTCTGTTCCATGCTCCAGTTTTGTTTTATCACACAAACTTTGTCTTTTACATGTTCATGATGATGTTGTTTCGTTCTCGCGCGCCTGTTGTTCCCTTTTGAATGGAACAACTGTTGTTCCTTTTCGCGCAACTGTTGTTCCTTTCCCGCACGCCTGTTGTTCCTTTTTGAATGGAACAACTGCTATTCCCTTCTCGCGCGCCTGGTGTTCCTTTTTGAACGGGACAACTGCTGTTCCCTTTTTGTGCGTCTGCTGTTCCTTTTTGAACGGGACAACTGTTGTTCCCTTTTCACGCACCTGTTGTTCTTTTTTGAAAAAAACAACTGATGTTCCCTTCTCCTGCGCCTGCTATTCCTTTTCGCGCAACTGATGTTCCTTTCTCACGTGCATGTTGTTCCCTTTTAAACAGAACAACTACTGTTCCTTTTCACACGATTGTCGTTCCCTTCTTTACCATTCAAATGCTAGCCATTCCTCCGTAAGTGAGGCTTTCATCAAATAATTTTCATCATCACTGTTTCTAATCATCATTACAATGATCTATCATTAATTTGTGGATGGTCCCTCACACCTTATCAAATTATTTTATTTCATGGAATAATCTCTCCGAAATATTTTAAACCTTGTTCATAATCAATCGCCACCATAAGTTGTTTCTTTCCCTTATATACAAATATACCTGAATGATATTCTTCCTCTATATTATAAGGAGTCTTCAACACACTTTTACTTGGCATCTTTACACTTCCTTATACCATCCCTTACTCTTAAGGAGTAGATGAGCCTCCCTTATCTAAAAAAAAAATAAAAAAATCCATATATATATATATATATATATATATATATAAAAAGATTTTCCCATAAATAATGGGGGGTCTCATCATGAGCCAACCTACCACGATCATAGGATACTAACCTAAGTGACATTCCCACTATGGCTACCACACCAGGGCAATGGCCTTTGACATTTTCTTTTGTCAAAGGACAAGAGGTCTTATCACGAGATGGCTTGTTCACGCAAGTTATAATCTAGTGAGTGGCATTATCATCATCTGACTACCAAACCAGGGTAATGGTCTTCTTGGGAAAATACAATTCAAATATTTATTAAGAAAAGATACAAATAAATAAAGATACACAACAAAAAAACCCTTTTCATAAAGAACGGGGGGTATCATCATGAGCCAACCTACCACGATCATAGGATACTAACGTAAGTGACATTCCCACTATGGCTACCACACTAGGGCAATGGCCTTTGACATTTTATTTTTTCAAAGGACAAGAGGCCTCATCACGAGATGGCTTGTTCGCTTAAGTTAAAATCTAGTGAGTGGCATTATCATCATCTGGCTACCAAACCAGGATAATGGTGTTTTTGGAAAAAGATGATTTGTATGTGTATTAAGGATAAAGGCTCATCTAAGGGTTAAAAGGAAACCCTGCCAAGGCTATGGACGCCTGYCGGCAGTAGCGGCTCTGCCTATGGTATGGAAGATTATCTCAAAATACCAAGTTTCTGGATGTCTCTAGATCTCCTTTATTCAAATAATGAGGCTATCATATCAGTTATACTCAATCACCCGAAAAAGTAACAATATTATGTTATGTGGACTATTAAAAAAAATGAACAGATTTAATTTATTTTTGATTGATTTCTCCATAAATCATTTTTTTGCACATAGGTGTAATAACTTTACAAATTCCACACATCAAATGACTATCGTTTAAATGATTTTTGGTGGCATGTGTCTTTTTGAAAATTATATATGGTTAGCCCCTACTGGCGGCGGTGATGCAATCATTACCTCTCACCCGAAAATAACTGCACTCATTGCTTCCGCCTACACTGACGGTCRAGGACGACCTCTACATTAATGAGGGGGATGCTCGACACACATTTCTGGCATCTGCTTCTCCAAAGCTGGTCTAACCAAATTTGTAAAYAGGAATGATAGTCGTTCTTTCTTTCTCATAGAAATATGGGTGGAAGAAGTGTGCGCAGAGAGCCAACATTACTCCAGGTTATAGAATAGGTAAGATAAATCCTACATCACCTAGGGTGGACTGAGTACTTCAGCCGCTTGCAAGGTTATGACACAAACATCACGCTCGAATTCTTTCAAAACCTGCAAGGAGAAATCTCTATGGTTCAAGGCATACAAATCTCGTTTACCTCGAAAATCATAGAAGAAGTCATAGGCCTCCCTAACATAGTCATTCAATGGATAGGGAAATACATGAAGCTAAGGGAAGCCATGGAATCTTTCACATAACCTGGGGAAGAATTGGATAAAAAAGGAAAGGGACTTAATCCCAGTACCCTCAATGAACTGTGGAAGGAATTGGCGGGGATAGTTCAGCGGTACATCACCTGCGATGGATGATACGATGTAATTCAACCTTGCCATATCAAATTGTTGGCAACCTTGAAGCAACGGTAAGTACTTAATCTACCTTTCTTCCTGCATACCATACTACATGAAGTTGTCTTAAGAACAAAAAATTCCAAGGATCCTGTTACTGTCATTAGCCACCACAGATTAGTAAAACTAATAGTGGATAAAGCATTGAGTCAAACTCAGTTGACTTGGGAGAATTTGATTGAGGCCAATAGACCTCCACAACTGGAGCATGCGACCACCACCCAAAGAGAAATTCCACCACCTCAAACCGAAATTGAAGCAGAACCTGCTCAAATCACTGAGGCCCAGACCTCACAGACACAAGAATTAACAAAAAGAAAGAAGAGAACAATGGTTGATTTTAGATCCCCTCCTAGGACAAGGAGGAGAAGCAAATAAAATCAGGAAACAACTGAAGCAATTCAAGATGCAACATAGCACCCTAAAGAACTTCATAATTTCATAGAATAACCTTTACAGGAAAATGTTCAAACAATTGAGCAAACAGAGCACACAACACAGGAGGAATTTCTTTTTGAAATAGGAGACCCTCTTGGACAACCAGAGCACTTGGAAGGAACATAGGGACAACCATCTATTGGATGAAATGAAGAATACCTCGAGATCCCTCATAAACAGAATTAAGCCAAAAGCCATAAACAAATTAGGAAATTAAATAAAGAAAACAAATTGTTGAAGAAAAAGGCTAAGAGGGTTGTGGTATTAAAGCAGAAGGTGGGAAAACTCAAGGAGATTATCAAGGAATTGAGGAAACAGTTAGAACTAGCAGACAAGATCCACAGAAGAAAGAAAAACAAAAAGGGCAGAATTCAAGGAAGAAATCCTCTTCCTAAGAAAGCAGCTAGTACAACTTTTGTAGGGATACAGACAAACACTCTGATTTTAGAGGAAACAACTCAACTTTTTTAGCAGAATGATACTATTAGGAGACTGGAGGAAGAACTATTGCAGTCTCAAAAAACCCTGATTCAAAACAGAGGCGAATTACTGACGATAACAGTGCAGTCCCAGGAACATAGTACTATCATGAATAGACTGGAAACAGAGCTTGCACAGACCCAACAAGCAATAATTCACTCCAGAGAAGAAATGAATGAATATCAAGCATCCCAATCTCAGGAATAGGATGCCATCATTCATAATCTAAAAGAATAATTGGGACAAGCCCAACAAGCATTGATTCAATCCAGGGAAGAGATGAGTGCTATGGAAGAATACCAAGCATCTCAATCTCAAGCACAGAGTGTCATCATCGATAGACTAAAAGAAGAACTTACACAAGCACAAAAAGAATTGGTCCAACACCAACATGAAATGGTAACTAGGAATGAATATCAAAGGGTTGTTAAAGAATTGAAGGACATGACAACAACAAAGAGTGAGACTTATGTTGCGCTTACCAGAGCCCAAGAGAAGATAAAAAAGGTGCAAACCCAATTGGAAAAAGATTTGGAGCAAATCAAACACATATGTGATGTCTACTCTGATGCCATCAATTGCAGAGCCCCTTCCACTAATTATGTTTTATTCTTGCTGGAACGGTATCTATTATTGAGAGTGAAGGCCATCAGAGCAGGTAAACCCATTTCATTTGCCACTGTTCTAGAATTTATTTCATGTTTCAGAGATCAGGAAGAGAAGGTACAATACCTTTTGTGTGAATTATATTTCCATAATCTCATTTTGGAAGAAGTTAGAGGAGACAACCCTGGCCTCTTCATAGGGGACATATAGTTCCAGGCATTCCTGTCCTTTACTAGGAGCCAGGTCAGATGGGGTAAGGCTCACAAAATGTTCATAAATAGAGAAACTGGTTTAGATCTTTGGATTAGAGGAGAGCCTCCAAAATCCTTCCCAGCCATCATGCGACACAAGACCTTCATGAAAAGGGCAGGGGTTTTGGACTCATTGGCTCCTATCCATTTACATGTCATCCACTCAGGTATCACATATTTTGGAGAACTCAAGGAAGAAGCTCTTGCTACTTCCAAGATAAGATGGGATGTATCCTCTGATGAGGTTAAAATTAGAGAGCCCTTTGGATTTAGGAATTTCTTTGCAGCAACCTTTAGAGTAGAAAGATATGCTAGAATACTCCAAGAGGAAGGACCTACTTAGATGGGATGCAGGTATAAACCCCCCTCTCCTCTGGTTTCCTCCAGAAGTTTACCAGAAGGATTATCAACTTAATAAAAAGAGACATGATGCCTCTTTTGACGAAATCAAAAGAAACCATGGTTTCAGGAGACCTGGTGAACCAACGTTTCCTCCCTACAGTATAACTGGTTTACATGAAAGACTCTAGCTTGCATGAGGACATGCAAGAAGGTAAGATGGGGGGTATGTTGGGTTACGAAAAAGGTATAAATATATTCCTTTTTCCCACAGTTCATGATATGATTTTGATTGATTCTTTAGATAGTTAGGGATAGATAGGAAAGAATATGATTAATATGTCTATTAGGGTTGTTATTAAAGTTTTATTGAATATATTATAATTTAAGACTGGAATGGTTTGATTTTGTTGCAGAATTGGATAAATAACTGTCAAAGATAACCAAAGAGATTTTGGCTATGCGCAAGCTATTGGAGGTTGAAGAATTTTTAGGCGCAAAGTAGTTTTGAAAATAATGCATTGTCTATATTGTAACTTTTTAATAGTAAAGCAATCTTGAGGATCTTTCTATCCTCAGGATATCTTGAATTACCCAAACTATTGTAATATATAAGAGGGTAATAGATCCAGAAAAAAAAGGAAAAAACACATTCAAGTATTTAGACTCAGAATTGCTCCGTGCAAGCAATTTTTATAAATGTTTTACCAGCCATGGAATCAATGAAAGTTTTGAGTGCTTTTATCATTTTTGTGCTCTGATTTTCTCGTAGCAGTACTTCTGAAGACCGAGGGCCCGTTCTGAAGGAGCTACTATCTCGTTCCGTAATTGTATCAGTTCGAAGTTTGATTTCTATTTTGTGATTCAGATCTCTTTTACAATAACCAAGGATAAATGCATAAGTGTGTTAATGATTTTATGATTGTTTGTGTATAGAAGACAGACATTTCCATTAATTATTAATGATTGTCATTATGGTTTCCATTTCTGAAGTTATTGCTTGACAGTTCCTCACATTTTCATCCACGTTGTTCCTTTTCCTTAGATTTATGATTGTCGTTCCTTTCGGTTAAAGTTACAATAGTTGTTCCTTTCGGCAAAAGTTACATTAGTTGTCCTTTCTGATTAGATTATAATTGTTGTTTCTTTTCGTAGATAGAGTAATTCATTATTTCCTTTCCAGTAATCAGAATTCATAATTGATAGTTAATTTTGCAGGTCCTTACTTAGATTCAATTACTACTTTCTAGTTAAGTGAATTCAATAGATTAATTAGTTCCTTTCCATTTTATAGCATCTTAGTAATAAGATTTCAATTCCATTTAGTTCTTAGAATATTTGGTGAATGGTTGAGAAACTTGATTGTTGATGAACTCATATTTGGTTTAGCTACACAATTTTAGGCTACCTGCATAGACTTTGTTGATATTCTTGAGATAAAAGACGAATCTCCGGGTTGATAAATTAATGTTAAACTAAGGTTGTTTTTAGGACATCTTTAGACACCAACAATGATGACTAGGAGGATGTTGATAATGACAATGATGATGATGAGGAGGAGGAGGAGGAAAATGGTGATTATGGTGATGACAATGAAAATGAGGAAGCTGATGATCACGATGACGAAGACAATGACGACGATGATGATGGTGATGACAACGAAAATGACAATGATGAGGAGGATTATGATGATGATGAGGATGATGATGATCATGATGATGATTATGATGATGATGAAAATGATGATGATGATGAGGAGGAGGAGGAGGATGACGAAGACAATGGTGATTATGGTGATGACAATGACAACACCAATGACAACGATGATGGTGATGATGATGAGGAGGAATACGATGATGACAATGTTGATTATAGTGATGACAATGGAGACAATGAACACAATGATGAAGATGATTATGATGATGATGATTGTTAAAATTTTGGGTTTCTCTTTTAACTATATACAATGTCACATCATTGTCACCCAACCATAGGAACAATGCCACCCCCAAGCATCCTAACCTTTACTTAGAATAATTCTGGAAAGCCTACTCCAGAACCAACAGATAAACCCTAGCTGCTAACTATAGCAAGAACTCAATACAAGTAGAGAATCCTTTCTCCAAGGGTTGCACACAAGAGAGAGAGTCTCGATATCCAAAAAACAAGTACCATACACAACTATAGCAGTTGTAGTTGCACTACTCTCTCAGACTTGCACCGTAAGAATATCACCAAGAGTATCACAAAGAATATCACCAAGAGCTTCACCAAGAACCACCAAGAGAATCACCAAGAGAATCATTAAGAGAATCACCAAGATAGTGTTATAGAGAGACCGAGACCCAAGAGATGACCATATTCCCTTATTCCTCCTTGCAGCTGCAATTGCAGCTGTAACTGCATATCTCCACAAGAATTGCGCACTTTTTGGTTGTCCAAATGAGCTAAAACGTCCTGTATTTATATTAATATGTCCAATCACTTTTTTGGCTAGGTCGACCTACCTTTCTGGTAATTATATTTTTTGTTTATATTTTTCCTATGGAGTCGACCTATATTTCTAGAATATAATAATCTAATATTATTATCCTGCTAGGTCAACTTGTCTATTAGGGTTTCCACACATCTGTTTAATGGTTTGCTTGCTTTCGAAATATTCTATTCTAAGTCAAAGGTTACACATTGAGGTTAATACCTCCTGTAGCTACCAAAACATCAAAAATGATGACGGCGATGATGATGATGACGATGATGATGATGGTGATGATGATAGTGATAATGATGAAAATGAAGATGATGGAAATGGTGATGATGACAATGATGACTTTGATGAAAATAATGATAATGATGACAATGCTGACAATTATGGTGATGACAATGATGATGATGACGATGGTGCAAATGACGACGACGACGATGATGATGATGATGATAGTGATGAAAATGGTAATGATGATGATTTAGACAAATGACAGTGATAATGATGACGATTATGATGACAATGATGATAATGATTATGGTGGATGCGATTATGATGATGAGGAGGAGGATGATGAAGACAATATTGATTATGGTGATGAAAATGATGATGACAATGACAAAAATGATGATGATGACGATGACGATGATGATGATGACAAAAATAACGATGATGATGATAATGGTCATGATGATGATGATGAAGATCATGATGACAATGATGATGGTGATGACCATGCCAAAGATGATGATGATGAGTTGGATGATGAGGACGATGAATATAATGATGACCATTATGATGATGATGAGGAGGAAGATGATGAAAATGGTCATTATGGTTACAACAATGACGATGATGACGATGATGAAAACGATGATGAAGATGATGATGACAATCTAGGCAATGATAATGATAATGAAATAATGAAAATGACAATGATGATGATAATGACAACGATGAAAATGATAACGATGATGACGATGATGATGATGATGATGATGATGATGATGATGATGATGATGATGATGATGATGATGATGATGATGATGATGATGACGATGGTAATGATGACGATGGTAATGATGACGATGATGAAAATTAGAATGATGATGAAAATGGAAATAACCATGATGATGACGGTGATGTCGTCGATGATGATGATGACAATGATAATGATGATAACGATGATGATGATGGGGAGGACAGTGAAAAAAATATTGATTATGGTGATGACAATGATGATGACAAAGACGACGATGACGGTGATGACGAAAATGAAAATGATGCTAATCATGAGGATGAAGAGGATGATGATGATGAAGACAATGCTGGTGACCATGAGAACTATGAAAATGATGACGATGATAACCATGGACTTTTCATTGGTCTCTTCATGTGCATAATACTTCCAACAAAGATTCATTGTAAGTTTGATGAACAAAGAATGTGTCGAATTTCTGAATAAGTTCATGAGATGTTCGATGCATAGAGAAAAAAATTGTAATGACAATGAATGACGAGAAGCCCATAATTGTTTTCAAGAATACCATTAATTTTATCCTTATCATTTTAATATTTCATTGAATATTGACCGAATATGTACTAGTGGAAAGTGTGGTATTCCCCAAGTGAAATTAGTTCAATAACAAACTCTCTATACTCTAACCTCATTGATGACATGCACTAAGAAATAACAAAGGGAGTATTTCTCTAATACCACTGACCTAGATTGTATAGAGAACAAAATGAAAGGAAGGAATATGAACATAAATAGGGAAATGTTTAAATCCATTTGGGTCACACAATAGCCCGTTGGAAATATCTCAATGAGAATAAAAATATTGTTTAAGGATTACGATTTCCATGGAAACCCTATTCCATCACACGACCAAAAAAAATATTTATGTCCTTAAAAAAACATTAGAAGTTAGGTGCCTAAAAAATTGGAGAAGAACTACCAATATGGGGAGCTTTTATGATCCAGTTGAAGAGGTGGGTGGCCACCAATATCCAACTGGATCAATTAGTGTTTTTATAATCTCCATTAATCTCTAATCAATTCATTGGTTGAACTAAATGAAATAATGAAGGGGGGCGAAGGAAATCCATCAGTTTGGACAGTCCTCATCTAGGACTTAAAACAGTTGTTTCATGTCACCATATTAGGGGTGTACATAAAAATTGGTATTAAATATGTCATGAGAAAATGATACCTAGGATATCTAATGAAAATATAGAGCTTTTAAATTGGAAAGATGTATGATGGGGTGGGGGGGTTCAATCAAAGTATTTTTAAATGTATTATTTTATATCAAATGACATTATGTATATTCTTTAATAAACCATGAATGCACGTGCTTTGTCATAGCTTCAATAGGTGGACCTTCATGTGCTTAGTAAATTGGATTGATGGTTGAATCTCTTTTGTTTCTTTTTAACTTTTGATAAATGGTTCAATGTTTTCTTTTCTTACTTTAGAGGTTTAAGGTAGGTGTTCATATTTTCCAATTACTATTTCTATTAGTTATTAAAGGTTTAAGTATATACTTATCTTATTTGAGATCAAGTTGAGAAATCAATAGAATAACAGTAGGATGAAATATCATGTTCATCTATCTATTTTTTGTTGATGATGTGATTTTATTTGTTAAGGGTTCATATATAGATGTTATCACATATATAGAGGTATTAGAACTGTACAAACTAGCTAAAAGAATGGATATAAACATTTAGAAGTCATCCTAGTATCTCAAGGAATAGGAAAGGGTTATTCTAAAACTCCTTCCTTTCAAAGAAATACTTTTCAACAACTCATTGAAGTATTAGGGACTTATTTTGAATGAAAATGATTATGGATTTTATGTATAGAAATCTAAAAACAAAAAACAAAAAAAAATGTAATATATGGGTTTCATTATTATATAAATGTATTTATATTTTCAAATATGATTCAAATTACAAAATATGTTTATTATAAACTTTATTGAAATAATAATTTGTTTAATGTTAATACTACCTCAAACTCCCTTGCTCTCCTTGCTCCATTTTCTACCATTTCAGCATTAATCTGTTGAGATCCTCTCTGGTCTCCTTGAGCTCTTTATCCATATCCTCTTTACTCATCCTCTCATGGTATCCTCTTGGAAATTTTATATGGCCTTTAGTAGCCAGTTTCTCCTTTCCTCTACCCTCCTGGCAAGTCTGTGAGCTTCCACTTGCTTGCTCTGAGCTACAGTCAGCTTCTTCCAAGATCTCCTTGATTAGCCTTTGGTTCACCTGCTTGAACCTTCTCTGATATTTTATACTCCTATGAATATAGGCACATTCATTGCGCTCGCTCTGCGTAGACTTACACTATCTCTCCTAATCTAATTGAAATTGTAGATGGTTTGGCCTCGTCACTCCTTGAGTGGGTACTCCGCACTCCTTGCATTGATTTCTCTTCTGATATTTTACACTACTTTAAGTGTAGGTGTACTGCTTACAATTGCTTTGTGTAAAATTTTACTATCTGTCCTAATCTTGACAAACCCTTGAACTCTGTCCTTTGCGCACTCTTTGTGCTAATTGTCCCTTGAGATTTTACATTGTTATGAGTGTAGGCTCACTCCTTGCACTAGCTCTGTGCACTCCTTGCACTATCCCTTCTAAGCTTGTGACTAGTTTTGGTGTGCGTACCTGGCACGCTCCTCACATAAATCTTGAATGAGTTCTTGCACACTCCTTGCACTGGCTTCTCAGATTTTTATAACTCTGTTGTGCACTCCTTGCACTATCCTTGAGAGCCCAGAACACTCGGAAATTCACACAGATAGGGATTTATATCTATTCCTGCAAAGGGAACATTTATATACTAATGGAATTCATAAACATGCACAACAAAAATTCATAAAACAAACACTCATTCATAGAGAACACACATAGAGATTCATATGTAGGGAAATCTACTTTTCTATTAATTTGAATACCTTTTAAAATGTTTACAAGACTAGACTGCAACAGATTCGCAGTTCTTATCTCCTCTCCTCTTGAGAATTATCCTCTCTTTAGAGCTATTCTCTTCTCATACTCTTCCCATACATTCTCCTACATTATGATTTCAATACATTGATCGTTTTACAAAAGCGAGGATTCTCGATCCTTCCTCCACCTACTACATTAAATTACAATCAATTTACAACCCTTCTGAATCGGATCTAAGATCATTTTCCTGTCATCCATTAAAGGTTAATTTCATAAATCCTATACAAATATAATGGCTCTAACCTCCTTGAGCCTTTACAACATTAATTACATTAAGTTTGGGATTTAAATCCAAAATGAGAAGGTTGTTGGTTCTCTCTCCTCGGGATCTGCTCTCTCCCTATGTGTTGTTGTAATGTTTGTTGATTTTCTGCTGAGTAGGAGTGATTCTCTTGCATCACTTCCTCTCCCCTCATTTTACACCCCCGCACACATAAAATATCATCCCACACCCCCTCACCCTCTCCACTCGCTTATCCCTTATCCCACCACTCCACACTTAGGTTTTTCTTGACTCCTTAGCGGAATCGCGGAATCACCCTCACCCATATTCCATTACCCCTCTCACCCATATTCCTTTTCCCCCCTCATTTCACAAGTCTGATTCCTACAAACTACCCCCCCACCCCCCTACCTCACCCTACGTCACCCCCTCACCTCCAGTCCCCTCATTTTCCCCCTTTCCTAACTACCCTTTCCCTCTCTCATTCACTCTCGCACACTTAACACATTTGACACTTAATTATTATTTATCATTATTTAATTGTTAAAATTTAACTTCATTCCATGTGTCAACCATTCCTTGGATCACATGGAAACTTGTTTAATATATGGAGAGATGACACATGGAAGCGTGGAATTATGACATATGCCAGTATGCCATTGGAGACATGTGGTATATTACTGAGCTATCATATGAAGACACGTGACAGTGTATGGTTCGTGAGACATGGTGTATTTTCATTGGTTAAATTTGGGTGATGACTTAGTAATGACTCAATGTTTATTGGGCATGAGGTGGACGGTGACGAGATTCTAAAGATTATTATTTTATTCATAAATATTCTAAAGGTCGAACCCTTCTAAGCTCCATAGTATCTTCTCTCATGTTTCTTATTAAGTGTAAAATACACTTAAACATATATATTATCAAAACTCCCATACTCCCATGCATGTGGGTTCAATTGTTTTTTACTAAAATTCGAATTTACAAAGGAGGAGCATGAAATTCATCCAAGGGATGAGATTTTCCCAAGACATCCAATCGATGGTGGATGAGTCACGAATTTCTAAAGGCCATATATTGAGCTATGTGTGTCGGAATCACCCAAAATGTATTCCATTGGAAATTTATTTCAATGACTTAGATGATGGTATGGGTTTCAAGGGCTCAAAGTTGCTATATTTTTCCCAAAAATTAAAATATTATTCAACTTCATTTTTAATGAGCCTTCGTGAAAACTCAACTTCATGTTACAAGGGAAAAACTCTCTATGGCCAAGGGTAAACCACAACAGACAGGTATGACTGCATAAATCAACTCAACTCCAACATGTTTTGTATAAACTAATGTGCAATACGAGGAATAAGCCTACCTTGATCCAATCGTTTGATGGCATTCCACTGTGAGCACTTTGACCCAAATATTTACACCTGCAAGAAGTTCTCAACAAACAAGTGATGCAAGTATATAGCGACACTATATAAAATGAGTTAGCACATTAGATAGCACAATCCATTAATAAACATTACAAACATGCCCATGGATAATAATCATATATTTGCAAGATATCGATAGGACGGGAAAGGGGTATTTCTATTAATAACTGATCAACAAAAGTATCAACATTACAGACTTCCGTGTCGCCACGATTCGAAACTAAGAAACCAAGTTCCTTCCAACTGGGTCTCCACCACTTCAATCCTCCACCAAAGGCAAGCTCATGACAAAGAGGTAATGAGGTCCTCTCGACAATAAGGAAAGAGCTTGGGGGATGAACATTGTGTTCAGACTTAAGGGACAAAGCGATGTAGACTCAATATGAAGTAATTTCTCCAGAGTAAGTTTTCTCTCAAAGTTGAATGCTTTCTCCTCTTTTTCCATAGCTCGAAATTTTTCTCTTATAGCCTCTAGAATGCAACTGAAGGGTCGAGTCATAACGTTTCCAGTATATGGAAGGCCAAAGATCAAAGATCTTTTGTCGTGACATGGAAACCCAACCTCATTTTGTATTTTTTGGCACAAATCCTGATATACACGAGCTGTAGTGGAGCAAAAAGTGTATACGCATCTTGCAAAGCAGTTAGGGAGTGTATATGTGGAAATATATATATTTTGGCTCTGGATTTATCAAAAAGGGGTTGATAAGTCTGAATAGGGAAATGGAAAAAGGCCCTATGTGCAAGATAGCAATGGTGAGGCAAATCTTACTATAACAGATACCCCCTAATGTGTAAGATCATAGGAGTATCTGTGATGGTCGAAATATAATATAAATAACCTAGAAGTGGAGTGGTAGAGAACCAACTGGATGAACTCAATTGCTCATTACATTATGTGTTGACTTTGCATACATGGCTGCCAATATTAAAATGCAGATCTATGTGGAAAATATACCAACAAGTGTTCATGGCCATGAGTAGGCAAGTATAAATGCGGTTACATGTCAATAGATTTCATAGTCATGAACAAGGCCCAGTGAAACCAGTCTCAAAATCAATTTGAAGATATTTGTATACCATGGAGTACAATCTAATCTCCCATGATCGATGAAGTCAAATAGGTACTGGTCCAATGAAACGGAAGCAATATCTCAGGAAAGCTGTGTCCACAAAGTGATGTGTTCAAGTCTTCAATACAATCCACCAATGGTGCAAGTCTACATCATGTGAATAAATGAGTTGAGGTCGAACACGATGAGACATTGTTTGATTACCGGTCATTGAGGTATACCGTTAACAAACGTGAGACAACCTATCAATTATGAAAGTAGGTATCAAGGCACCGAGTACATCTCTACAAATGTGAATAAAGGAGATGGTGTCGAACACTTGAGAGATCCATTGATCAGGAGACATTGACATATTCCCATATGTCAATGGCGAGAGAGCCTGCCACTAATGACTGCAAGCCTCAAAGTACTCATAAAACTCTAGGTCTCGTATCCAGAATATATGAGCTGAAGTCAATGGAAAGAGACCCACTGAAAGGAGAGAATTAAGGCATCTCTCATCAATCAACACGAGGAACAAAGAACGAGCTTCATGATTTGGTGGAGATCAAACAAAGAACATGTTCATGAACCAATGTCCCTGTGCGTCTTTTGCATGTGCCAAATGAAAGCAGTACACGAAAAATACCCTCTAAATAGCAGCCAATGATGAAAATTGTTGGCAAAGGCGAGGAAACCACCAATAAGGATAATGGCATCCAAGACACTACACGAATCCCAAAGTGTGAATAGATGTCTTTCCTTCGAACACAAAGGAAACCACCCAGTCAATGACCCATGATGAAATGTCGATTTTTGGGTTCAAGGTGACCTACCAATGATGAAAGTAGGGCTAGGGTGCATCATAAGACTAAAGTATCATGTGATTATGAGACAAACTAAGTGTATGGCCGACATGCATAGTCAAGATTTCTAAGGAGTCACCGACACAGGTTGATAGACTTTCTTTGAAAAAGAGCATGAGACATACGGTGGAATCTGGAAGCATAGACTTAATGATGTGACAACTAGATGCAGGAGGAATCCATAATGTTCTCTATAGTGACTGGAAGATTAACCAGTCGGTAGAGAAACTTTTGTAACCATATCAGCTTCCTAAGGCCATGCTAAACCCAAAATTATGATGATGCAAGGACTCAATAACTTTGTGCTCTGTTCAAAGGTGACAGGAATGCTACCAATTACAATATAGTACTCCCTTCCCACATGTTTTTTTTTGTTTTTTCATAACAAGTGAATGCTATGATACAAAGGAGGGAATTAGTTTCGCAAGTAAGCAAAACTAGTTCCAGTAGTGGAACGTACCTATGCTCATTGCAAGGAAATGCATGTGAGAGATGTACACTTGGGGTGATGTTCCCTCCAGGGTATAGGGTGTCAACTTGCGAAGGATATAAACAAGGCTCTACTTGGTTGAGGATGCAAACTGCTTGGGTAATGGTTTATAACGCAAAGTGAGAACTGGCTAAAGGCTCGATACTGCAATCAAGGGCATGAGATGCAATCACAATTTAATGCCAAAAAATGTCATTTTTTATATCTTTTAGTATACTTGGTGTGAAAAAGGGGTAAACTTGTGCCAAATAGACGTGTTTTCAAATCCAATTTACGAGTGTGAAAAAGACAAGTTCACTCAACAATCTTTTTCATTTTTGATAGCAAGTCGAAAAAGAGCTTAACTAAGACTCATGATCTTTCAAATCCAATTTTAACGAGTGTGAAAGGGACAAGTCACTCGGTGATATTTTCACTTTTTAATACCGATTTGGAAAAGAGCTTAACTAAGACTCATATTTAGTTCTAATCAACATGTAAAGGGGGAGGCCAAGGCTCCCATCCTAACTTTCTACTGAAAGTTAGTATCCTGCGGATAACTGACAAAATCTTGGGAAAGCCCAAAGCTCTCCAAGTCGAGGAGGAGAAAGTGCTAACGGAGTACATAGTATTTGTTATGGTTTGAATAATTTCTCTTAGTGGAACAGACATAGCTGGGGGTATGGGATGTCCTGTCAAGTCATCCTAGTCGAAGGGGACCTCGTCAGAACTCGAAGAGAGAGTATTCAGAGGAAGAATGAATCTCTCTTGTTTAGAAGGGGGAAGACTTGGAATGTTGATGACGTGACTGGAGGGTGCATCACTCTTTTTAGGGAGAGTCGGTTTTACCAAAAATGGCACCAGCATGGTCACTTCTTCAATTATAGGTTGAAGAGGATGCATGGTAATGGGGGCAGGAGACGCTTCACCCTCCGTGGAGGGGGTGAGGTCAGAGGAAAATCTTGATGGTGAGACTACTGGGATAGTTAAAGGTGAAGTGGTGTGAGGAGGAACCATGGGTGTCTCAGAGTCGGAAGGGATTTTAGGCGAGCCCCACGCCTCTGGTATCCCGACAGTCACTGGGCACAAGCGAGTAAGATGGCTTCCTTCACAAGTCCTGCAAAAGAATTTAGGCTTACGTCTGAGACATCTAGGTTTCTTGAAGGGACTGGTTGAGGAAAGAGATTCATCTCCTATATGATGAATAGGAGTCAGAGACATGACACGGCTATGATCTGGGGTGAAAAGGATGGTGCCCCAAACATAATTGGCAGAGGTTGGAAGCGAGTTGTCGACTCATCTCTGACATGACTAGCAGAGGTGGGCGATGGTGTGCTAGTGTGGCTTACAGTGGTTGGGCTAGCGATAGATTGTGGTATTTGATTCCAAGGTCTTGGAAAAGATTGATTTTGAAATATTGCAGGCCAGAAAGGATCCTGGTATACTCCTTGTCCTAGCCCAGAAACATGGTGGTTTATGCCAAGGTGGTCTAAAGAGGTTTGGACGGGCATCATCAGTAAGGTTTGTAAAGAGAGCGAGGTAGGATAATAATTATTCGAGTGAGGATATATGTTGCCCCCTTGTGAGGGTGTCCCATAAGGAGGATAGCCCGAATTTTAAAATTGATTCTCCCCATACGAAAGACCTGGGGGTACTTGAGGACCTGGCGCAGAAAAAGTGTTTAAAGGGACTGACATGGAAGATGAAAGATACATGGGAGGGGTGTAATAAGAACCCATCTGAGCACTAGATCCTGAAAGAGCATAGCTAGGATTGGATTCATAAGGTGGAAGGTTCCAAACTCCCATGTGAACACGACTCATATCAAATGAAGAAGTGGGCATGGGAGCGATGGTGCCCCCAGGTCCAATGCTAGGATTCATATAAGTAGACCAGGGAGGGGGTTGCACATGGGAAGGCATATCAACAAAAAAATGACTAGAGACCTAAGGTGCGGATTTAGCATTGTAATCGTGCATACCATTGTAAAAAATAGAAGGGTCTGCCCCCATGAAATGAGGAGACATCATGGGGGGGGGGGGGTAGCGGTGAATGGAGGAGTAAAAGGAACTCGACTATTCATTATAATGAAACCAAAAACCAAGGTCCTAGGGCCAACTAGTAATCAAAGAGCATACCAAAACTTCAACCGGCCAATATGCATGCAAATGGGCTAAAGTGGTTGAGTGGTATCCCTCGCTAAAGAAGGTATGCCTCATCCAAGAGGGACCTGAGACTCCCAGCTAAAGTTTGGAGGTAACATAACCAGTTATAAGGGCCTTCGTAGGCTTAACAACTAGTCGGTCAGATTCCTCCGAAGAGGTAATCCTCCATAAAGGTTGTGTGTTGTCCGACCCCTATCTGAATTAGGATACAAGAAGAATAACCCCTGCAAGTAACCGATGAGAAACCTAAGTCAAGAGACTAATCAACCACTATATAACCGATGCACAGGCGAATAGTCGTAAGTCTGGATTACTGTATGGGAAGGGTAGCAAAGCCTGAAACCTTGAAAGTACCGCCTCTCACAGAGGTATGGATACTAGCAAGATCCCCAAATACGAATAAATCCACAGAAATATCTCTGACGCTAGGTGAGTATCCAGGGGTTATCCATTCAACAAACTTCACTCGACCTCTTGCTTAACTCCAGTGTGAGCGGAGCCTCCTGAGATTACCAATTATACAATGGATTTCTCAACTCCCTGTCTTAGACACATATGTTGATTTAATTTCCTTGGAGAAGTTTAATCACAAAATCCTATTCCAAGGCACTAAATCCTAGGTTAGTTTGTGCACCCTAAACAATAAAATCGTTACTAATCAATTTTAGTTTAAAGCATAAATTTTATTGGCCGTGATTACTCAAAAAGGTATGGAAATGAAACTCATGGTGTAATGACTCTGCATGAAAATAAAATAGATATAATGCATAGCCTAACTTTAACTTTTCAATCAGTGATATGCTAAATAAAAAATTGCAATCTTCAAATTTAACTCTGCAACTCAGAAGTAAAATGCAATCTTTCGCTAAATATGCTAAGCTAATGATAAAGGTTCCAAGACAAAAATACCAACCAATGCAAAATACCTATTTTTTTTGTATTTTCAATGTATTAAAAAGAAAATGCATGGATCGATAAGCGACTTGATATATAACTTATACTATGTATAAAAGCAATCACTCAAGAAGAATACGAAGCAGTTAAGTAGACAACCCAACTACCAAGGACAAATAAAAAATGGAAAACAAATATAAATACACCACCGAAAAATTCAACTCAAACAGGTTTCCTATCATCCCAGATAATCTCAACATGCACCACAGAGACCTAAGAAGGCTCAGTGATCCTCAAAGCCTACCTAGCAGTCACTAAACCAAGCAAGCAAGCAAGGGGAAGTGGTATATGTGATTGTTCAAGAGGAAAGGGCATATATACTCTTCTTGCAGTGAGACAACAAGCGTGTATACACAACTGTCAAGGAGAAAAATGTGTATATGCTTTAAAACAAGGCCAGGCAAGGGTAAAAGGATGAAAACTCAAACCCAGAGTGAACAAAATCTGTCCGGTAGTGATACGACAAGAAACACAAAGGAAAAAGAGCAAGGTGAGAAGAAAAAGGTACTTCAACCCTTAGAAGGAAGATCTCTCCCTAGTGGAGTCGCCATTTTTGTTACAAGGGAAAAACTCTCTATCGCTAAGGGTAAACCACAACAGACAGGTATGACTGCAGAAATCAACTCAATTCCAACATGTGCTATATAAACTAATGTGCAATATGAGGAAGAAGCCTACCTCGATCCAATCATTTGATGTCGTTCCACCGTTGAGCACTTTGACCCAAATATTTACACCTGTAAGAAGTTCTCAACAAACAAGCGATGCAAGTATATAGGGACAATATATAAAATGAGTTAGCACATCAGATAGCACAATCCATTCATAAACATTACAATCATTCCCATGGATAATAATCATATATTTGCAAGATATCGATAGGACGGGAAAGGAGTATTTCTATTAATAATTGATTAACAAAAGTATCAACATTACAGACTTCCGTGTCGGCACGGTTTGAAACCAAGAAACCAAGTTCCTTCCAACTAGTCCACCACTTCAATCCTCCACCAAAGGCAAGCTCACGACAAAGAGGTAATGATGTCCTCTCGAAAATAAGGAAAGAGCTTGGGGGCTGAACACTGTGTTCAGACTTGAGGGACAAAGGGATGCAAACTCAATATGAAGTAATTTCTCCAGAGTAACTTTTCTCTCAAAGTTGAATGCTTTCTCCTCTTTTTCCATAGCTCAAAATTGTGCTCTTATAGCCTCCAGAATGAAACTGAAGGGACGAGTCAGAACGTTTTCAGTATATGGAAGGCCAAAGATCAGAGATCTTTTGTCGTGACATGGAAACCCGACCTCGTTTTGTATTTTCTGGCACAAATCCTGATATACGCGAGATGCAGTGGAGAAACAAGTGTATACACATCTTGCAAAGCAGTTAGGGAGCGCATATGTGAATATATATATATTTTGGCTATGGATTTATCAAAAAGGGGTTGATAAGTCTACATAGGGAAATGGAAAAAGGCCCTCTGTGCAAGATAGAAATGGTGAGGAAAATCTTGCTATAATACTTCACAAGCTCATATCTTGAGATACATGCGACAGATTTTGGAAAACTTTATATAACTAGAAAGCTAAGATGATTAAGATCAAATATGAATTGATTTCCATGGCTAAGAGTTTGAATATCACTTCCAGAAAATTACAATTAATTGAATTTTGAAATAAAAGTTTATTTAAAAACTTTTATTAAAAAAGAAAACAGACACATTTTGAATATGTGTATATTAATGATGTAAGTTCATTAATGAGTAATTAATGAGGCTTTCATTAAAGATATTACTTCAATAAAATAATTGTATGGGAAATTCAAGAGAGAAAAAACCCTAACTAGTCAAGTAGTTAGAAGATCTCATTCTAAAAAGAGAAGAAGAGATTCATTAAGGGTTCCAATAATCATAATTATTAGAAGGGAGAGGCATAAGGTCATAGGAAAAAGAAGGTACATAAATGAATACACAACCAAGATAAAATTATAGTTTATTTTCTGAGTTGGGCACAAGGATGAGTTCTTGAGTGTTCTTCTTGTATTCTTCCAAAATATTTTTCTTGTATGATCATGGAGTATTTACAGCCATATACATGACTGCCAAAGCCTTTGTAATGAAGAACATTTTTCATGAATAAAATCCACAAAGAATTTCTTCATGGTTGATTTCAATTGTATCTTGTAACTTTGAGTCTTAAGTATGAGGTATTTGAGATTAGCCTATCAAGCGCTCTTTTGATCTCGATAGAAGTATTGTTTTAAAATTCTTTGAGATGATCAAATTATTCTCGCTTATTTATTTTGAAGAATACATGGATGAATTTATATATGATTAAGAATATTTTGTATGTGATGTTGATCACAAAGAAATTCTGATGTTGAATCCCTCCTTCAATCTTTTCTTATTGTAAAGAGAATTCTTGATGAACATACATAGTATATCAGGTTGTTAAAGACCATTTCATTAAATAAATTCATGCAATAAAGACACATGGTTTCCTTCCTAAGAATTCTCCTAATCCAATATATTCAAGTTATATCTTTTAGCCAACAAGGACCACCTCTTTAAAAATGCATGAGGATTCATATCCTTGTGAGGTTTTCATTTCGGCCCTAACAGATTCAAGCATCAAATTGTTTGGCGACCATACCGGGGAGACATTTATTTTCAAGATATTTGAGAATGAAATTGAGGAGCCTTCACAAAATACACAAGAATATTTCAGCCTTGTAATAGATGATGAAAATCCTCAAGATCCTTGAAAACAAGAAAAAATGGTGGAAGTAATGAATCTTGGGAAAATTGATGAACAAGATGGCCATTACATGAAGGAAAAATATTTTCAATACATTGTTGATGAATCAATAATATTGGATGTGGATAGTGATAATGAGAGAAATGAAAGAATGTTACGATTGGAAACTTTCCATCCAATCAAAGACAATAATATTTTTGAGCAACCAAGAATTGATTTCATTGAATTATGGTTCCAAAGCATTGTTGGAGAAGCAACACAATTAGGTCCTCAGCTCAACTTGTTTAATATTTCTCCAGTACATATTGAGAGTACCCCTAACTCAATGGTACAAGTTTCAATATGTTCCATAGTAATGGCGTTTATTCCACAAATAAGATGAAAGCTTGAATGGCTCCATTGGAAATCTACCTACACTTGATGTTCCTCTTTATTCAAAGTAATATAGGGTAGGTAGATCATGTATGTACATATTTTGTTTCTTCAGTTCAATTTTTCTACAATAAGGTAGTCTTTATATTGAAATTTGAAGATAAATCTATGAAAGAGAAAGAGTTGCAGGAATCTATTTTAAAGTCGACTCCATAGCCCAAGGGAGAAGATAACTAGTCTTGAGATTCTGGTATTCTCAACATCCCATAGGGGGTTATTGTCCCGTAGTTGGAACCAATTGTTGAACGAAATTTTTCCCCTATATTTTCCCTCTATTGGATTAATAAAAAAAATGATATCGCAAGATGAAAATTTTTGAATTATTATAATTCCATTGTGTATCCCTTAGTCTCAACTTCTCCATGCATTTTTCGTATCGAAAATACAAGTTCGTATGATCAAGATATCTAGGTTTCCGTCAAAGAGGAAAAATAGTGTTATTTCTATGTGGAAGAAAGCTAAACTCTTGGAATTACATTTAAACTTTCATGTCCATGACCCTAGTTTTATTCATTAATTTTCGGTCCCAAGAACCTTAAAAATATTCTTGTGTCGGGTTCAGAGCCCATTAAATATTCTATGGCATATCTCGCGAGAACCCGTTATAATTTCCACACTCCACACTTCACCTCACTATAATCTCCCCTTATTCTCCCCTCTTTCCATACTTAACTTTATTTCCTCTCCTCTCCCTTTTTCCTCCAAGGAAGGCAGAATCACGGACTCCCTTACCCCCTCACTTCCCTCACTTCCTCACCCTGCAAGTCTGCGACCTCCATTTTCCACCCCCCTCACTTCCACTCCCTTCATTTTACCCTCCCCACTTAAACTGTCATCCCACACCCCTTCACCCTCTCCACTCCCTTATGCCTTATCACACCACTCCACACTTAGTTTTTTCTCAAGTCCTTAGTGGACTCGCAAATTAACCTTCACCCATATTCTCTTAACCCCCATAATTCCCTCACCCTGAGAGACTTGTACCCACAAAATACCCCCCCTCACCTCACCCTACAACACCCCTTCACCTCCACTTCCCTCATTTCCCCCCTTCCCTAACTACCCTTTCCCCCTCTCTCGTTCACTCTACCACACTTAACACATTTCACACTTAATTATTATTTCTAATTATTTACTTTTTAACCTTTAAATTCATTCCATGTTTCAAACATTCCTTGGATCACATGGAAACATTTTTAAGATATGGAGAGATGACACACAACAACGTCGAATTATGACATATGGAAGTCCTCCATTGGAGACATGTGGTGTGTTACTGAGATATCATATGAAGAAACATGGAAACGTATGGTTGGTGAAACATGGAGTATTTTCATTGGTTACATGTGGGTGATGACTCAGTGCTGACTAGGCATGAGGTGTATTGTGACAGGATTCTTAAAATTATTATTTTATTTGTAAATATTCTAAAGGTCAGATCCTCATAACCTCCATAGTCTCTTCTCTCATGTTTCTTATTGAGTGTAAAATACACTTAACCATATATATTGATAAAAAGCCCATACTCCCATGCATGTGGGATGGAGTTTTTTTTACTAAAATTCTAATTTACAAAGGAGGAGCACGAAATGCATCGAAGGGTTGAGATTTTCCCAAGACATCCAATCCAAAATGACTCAGTCACGAATTGTTGAAGGCCATATGTTGAGTTCTGGGTGTCAGAATCACGCAAAATTTATACCTTTGGAAATTTATTTCGATGAATAAGATGATGGTATAGGTTTCAAGGGCCGAGGTTGCTATATTTTCCCGATAAATTCAAAAATCAGTCAACTTCATTTTTAACAGGCCTACGTGACAAATCAACTTCACGAGCTCATATCTTGAGATCCAGGCAACATATTTGGGAAATATTATATCATTGGAAAGATAATCCGATGAAGATAACATCTGAAGTGATTTTCATGACTAAAATTTTGGGTGTCACTTCCATAAAATTAAAACATAGTCCCCCTCTTTAAAAGAGCAATTAATTGACTTTTCAAAATAAAAGTTTAGTTAAATTTTTTTATTAAAAAAGAAAAGGGAGCCATTTTGAATATGTGTATATTAATGATGTAATTTAATTGATGAGGAATTAATGAGGATTTAATTAAAGAGAATACATCAAGAAAATAATTGTACGGGAAATTCAAGAGAGAAAAAACCCTAACTACTCAAGTAGTTAGAAGATCTCATTTTAAAAAGAGAAGAAGGGCTTCATCAAGGGTGCCAATAATCAGAATTATCATAAGGGTAGGGCATAATATTAGAGAAATAATAAGGTACAACCATAAATACACAACGAATCTTCCATTCAAGGAAAATAAATATCAATATTCTCCACTCTTTCTATTCTTCTACACCATTTCTCATAGCTTTATGCTTGAGTCTCTGAGTTGGTCACAAGGCTGAGTTCTTGAGTGTTATTCTTGTATTCTTCCAAAATATTTTTCTTGTATGATCATGGAGTATTTATAGCCATATACATGACTGTCAAATCTTTTGTAATGAATTTTTTTTTTCATGAATAAACTCCACAAATAATTACTTCAGGGTTGATTTTGATTGTATCTTGTAACTGTGAGTCTTAAGTATGAGATATTTGAGATTAACCTATCAAATTCTCTTTTGATATTGATAGTAGTATTATTTTAAAAATATTTGAGATGATCAAATTATTCTCTCCTATTTCTTGTGAAGAAGACATGGATGCATTTATATTTGATTAAGAAGATTGTGTATGTGATGTTGATCACAAAGAAATTCTGATGTTGAATCCCTCCTTCAATTTTTTCTTATTGTAAATAGACTTGTTATTGCACATAAATATTATATCAAGTTATTGAAGACCATTTAAATAAATAAATTCAAGAAATAAAGACCTAGGGTTTGCTTCCTAAGCATTCTCCTAATCCAATATATTCAAGTTATATATTTTAGCCAAAGAGGAGTACCACCTATTTAAAAACGCAAGAGAATTAATATCCTCGTGAGGTTTCCATTTCAGTCCTGACAGATTCAAGAATAAACAATGTCTTACTAGAACGAAAATGGAATTGAATCCCAATCAAACAAGTCCTTCCTTGCAATAAATTTTCACAAAAGTTTGATGAAAAAAACAAAATAAATAGCGGGGCAAAGAAAATCAGAAGACAAAAGTTTTACCAGAGGAGAGGCTTTATGGGTGAGGGAGGCAGAGGATATAGGAGCCTTCAGTATCCTTTCCCTTGTTCTCTTTGCCTTGAAATTATTCTCCTTTCCCTCACTCGCATGGATCATAGTCATCGTTTTGTTAAATGTTTCATTGTTACATTCATGGTTTTTGTAATATGTTTTGTTATATATTATATGTTATATATGTTATATATATTATGGTGATGATGATAGACATGATGACAACGACGACGATGATGATGATGATGATGAATACGACAACGATGATGATGATGATGAGGAGGAGGAGGAGGAGGATGCCAATGTTGATTATGGTGATTATAATGATGACAACAATGAAAATGATGACGATTATGCGGGTGATGACAATGAAAATGATTACGATGATGAGGAGGATGATGATGATGATGCAGAGGAGGAAAATGATAAAGATAATCACAATAATAATGAGGATGACGATGATGATGATGAGGAGGAGGAGGAGCACGATGATGACAATGGTGATTATGGTAATGACAATAATGACAATGATGATAATGATGACAATTATAATGAAGATGATGATGATGATTATAATGAAGATGATGACAATGATGATGGTCATGAAAATGGAAATGAAAATGATGATGAGGAGGATGATGACCACAATGATGAGGATAATGATGATGATGATGATGACAATGATGATGGATATGATCATGAGGAGGAGGACAACAATGAAAATTATGATTATGGTGATGAAAATGACGAAAACGACGAAGACAATGACGAAGATGGCAATGATGACGATGATGACAATGAAAATGATGACGAGGATGATGATGATGATGATGACAAAGATGATGATGAAAATGATGACAACATTGATGATGATGATGAAAATGGTGACAATGATGATGATGATGATGATGATGAATATGACGATGATGATGACTGTGATAACGATAATGACGACGGAAATGTTGATTATATTGATTATGGTGATGACAATGACGACTATGACAACGACGATGATACTGATGATAACAATGATGACAATAATGATGATGACAATTATGATAGTGATGAAAATGGAAATGACAATGATGACGACAATGATGACAATGATTATGATGATGATGATGATGATGATGGGGAGGAGGATGATGACAACATTGATTATGTTGATTACAATAATGACGAGGGCGTCAACAATAATGATAATGATGATGATGATGATGACAATGACGATGATGACAATGGTGACGAATGCGATGAAAATGATGATGATGAGAAGGAGGAGGGGGGGGGGGACGACAATGGAGATTATGGTGATGATAATGATGATGAAGATAATGAAGATGATGATGGTGATGAAAATTCCAATGATGATGATGAGGAGGAGGATGATGACAAAGATGATGAGTATGATGATGATGATGACAATGATGATGAAAATGATGATAATGATGATAATGATTATGAGGAGGAGGATGAAAAAAATGGTTATTATGGTGATGACAATGAGGATGACGAGGACGATGAAGAAATTGATGTCAATGATGACAACATAAATGACGATGATGTTGAGGAGGATGATGACGATGAAGATGAGTAGGATGATGATGATGAGGAGGAGGAGGAGGAGGAAAATGGTGATTATGGTGATGACAATGAAAATGACTATGATGACGACAATGATGATGGTGATGACAATGATGAGGAGTATGATGATGATGATGATGATGATGATGATGATGATGATGATGAAAATGATGATGACGATGAGGAGGAGGAGTAGGATGATGATGACAATGGTGATTATGGTGATGACAATGACAACACCAAAGAAAAATATGATGATGAATATGATGACGATGATGATGACAATGACGATGATAATGATGATGATGATGATGATGAAGACAATGATGACGAAACAAATGATGACAACGATGACGATGATAACAATTTTGCTGCTGCTGATGATGAAAATGATGGAAACAACGATGAAGATGATGGTGATGATGAGGACAATGTTTATAATGGTGATTACGATGATGACAATGATGACAATGACGACTATGAAGACGACGATGATGATGATGATGACAATGATGACAATGGAAATGATGATGATGATGACAATGACAATGATAGTGATGATGATGATGACGACGATGAAAACAAAGATGATTATGACAATGATGACAACGGTGATGATGAGGAGGAGGACAACGATGATGAAAATGTTGATTATACTGAGGACAAAGGCGACGATGAAGACAATGATGGTGATGATGATGATTGTTAAAATTTGTGTATCCTCGTTTAACCATAGACAATGTCACATCATTTTCACCCAACCATAGGAACAAGTGCACCCTCGAGCATCATAACCTTTACGTAGAGTAATTATGGCAAGCCTACTTGAGAACCAAGAGATAAACCCTAGCTGCTAACTGTAGAAAAAACTCAAGACAACTAGAGCATTCCTTCTCCAAGTTTTGCATGCGAGAGGGAGAGTCTCCATACAACAAGTACCGTACACAACTATAGAAGTTGTAGTTGCACTACTCTCCCAGACTTGCACCGTACAGATATCACCAAGAGTATCACCAAGAATATCACCAAGAGTTTCACCAAGAACCACTAACAAAATCACCAAGAGAATCACTAAGAGAATCACCAAGATAGTCCTATAGAGAGACCAAGACCCAAGATATGACCATACACCCTTATTCCTCCTTGCAGCTGCAGTTCGCAGCTGCAACTACATCTCTCTACAAGACTTGCACACTTTCTAGCTTTCCAAATGAGCTAAAACGTCCTGTATTTATATTAATCTATCCAATGACTTTTCTGGCTGGGTCGACCTAACTTTCTGGTAATTATATTTTTTTTTCTATTTTTCCTGTGGAGCCGACCTATATTTCTAGAAGATAATAATCTAATATTATTATTCTGCTAGGTCGACTTGTCTTGTAGGGTTTCCACACATCTTTTTAATGGCTCGCTTTCTTCTGAAATATTCTATTCTAAGTTAAATGTTACATGTGGAGGTTAATTCCTCCCATAGCTACCAAACCATCAACAATGATGACGACGATGATGAAGATGATGATGGTGATGATGACAGTGATAATGATGAAAATATAGACGATGAAAATGGTGATGATTACAATGATGACTTTGATGAAAATGATGATAATGATGACAATGCTCACAATTATGATGATGACAATGATGACAATGATGGAGATGGTGGCAATGATGATAATTATAGTGATGACAATGGTAATGATGATGATGATGATGATGATGATGACAAATGAAAATGACAATGATGATGATTATGACGACGATGGCGATAATGATGATGGTGGATGTGATTATGATGATTAGGAGGAGAATGATGAAGACAATGTTGATTATGGTGATGCCAATGATGACTACGATGATGATGATGACGACGATGATGATGACGACGATGATGATGATGACGATGATGACAACGCTAATGATGACGATGACGATGACGACAATGACGATGAAAACGATAACGATGATGATTATGATGGTCATGATGATGATGATGACAATCATGATGGTTATGACCATGCCAAAGACAATGATGATGAGCTAGATGATGAGAACGATTCATTGTAAGTTTGACGAACAGAGAATGTGTCGAATTTATGAATAAGTTCATTAGATATTTGATACATAGAGAAAAAAATTGTAATTACAATGAATATTGGGGAGCCCATAATGTTTTTTAAGTACCATTGATTTTATCCTTATCATTGTAATATTTCGTTGAATATTGACCCAATATGCACTAGTGAAAAGTGTGTTATTCCACAAGTAAAATTAGTTCAATACCAAACTCTCTATACTATGAACTCATTGATGACATGCATTGAGAAAGAACAAAGAGAATATTTATTTGATATCGCTTACCTGGATTGTATAGAGAACAAAATGAATGGCAGGAATATGAATGGAAATACAGACATAGAAACACTTCAGGGAACACATTAAATATAGTGAGAACCAAATTATATCAGTAATTGAAACTAGAAAAGACTTTGAAATGAAAATCCATACAAACTAGATAGAATGGTGGTAGCTTATCTCTGAAGAGAGAGGTGTTGGCTACACTCATTCACAATATGATCATTGCAAGAGGAAAAAATGGCCTTTTAACATAAAGTACTAAACAATGAGAGGAAAAAAAATAAATATCCAAAACCCTAACTCTAGGAGATGAACTGGAAAGAAAAATGTGAGCTCCTAGGAGTCTAGTTGATACATCAACTCCTTGAGCCACAACTTCTAGATACAAACTCCATTTGGGTCACACAATAGCTCGTTGGAAATATCTCAATGATAATAAAAATATTGTTTAAGGATTAGGATTTCCAAGGACACCCTAGTCCATCACAAGGCCAAAAAACACTATTTGGGTCCTTAAAAAAGCATTGAAAGTTAGGCACCTAAAAAAATGGAGAAGAACTACCAAGATGTGAAACTGTTATGATTTAGTTGAAGAGGTGGGTGGCCACCGATATCCACTTGGATCAATTAGTGTTTTTAGAATCTCCATTAATCTCTAATCAATTCATTAGTTAAACTAAATGAAAGACTCAAGGGGGGGAAATGAAATCCATCAGTTTGCGCAATCCTCATCTAAGACTTAAAAGAGTTGTTTCATGTCACCATATTAGGGGTATACATAAAAAGGGGTATTAAATATGTCATGAGAAAATGATACCTAGGATATCTAATGAAAATAGAGAGCTTTTAAATTGGAAAGGTGTATGGTAGGGTGGGGGGGTTCAATCAAAGTATTTTTAAATGTATTCTTTTATATGAGATGAAATTATGTATATTCTTTAATAAATCATGAATGCATGTGGTTTTTCATAGCTTCACTGAGTGGACCCTCATGTGCCTAGTAAATTGGATTGATGGTTGACTTTCTTTTGTTTATTTTTCACTTTTGATAAATGGTTCAACTTTTTATTTTCTTACTTTAGAGGTTTAAGGTAGGTGTTCCCAATTTTCCATTACTATTTCTATTATTTATTAAATGTTTAAGTAGATACTTATTTTATTTGAAACCATGTTGAGAAATCGATAGAATAAAGCTAGGATGAAATCTTGATCTATTTTTTTTTTAATGATGTGATTTTATTTAGTAAGGGATCATATATAAATGTTATCACATATATAAAGGTATTAAAACTATACAAACTAGCTAAAAGAATGGAGATAAACATTTAGAAGTCCTCATAATATCTTAAGGATTAGGGAAAGGGTTATTCTAACACTCATTCCTTTAAAAAAAAAATGCTTTTCAACAACTAATTGAACTATTAAGGAATTATTTTGAAAAAAAATGATTATGGATTTTATGTATAGAAATGTAAAAAAAAAACATAATTAAATGTAATATATAGCTTTCATTATTATATAAATGTATTTATATTTTTAAAAATAATTCAAATTACAAAATATGTTTATTATAAACTTTATTGAAATAATAATTTGTTTAATATTAATATTACTTATTCACATCTTATTCTTAAACTCTTCTCTTCACTTTTCATTTTGTTCTATTCATATGTAATTTTCTTGATATGACTACTAATAATCACTATAAAGAATTATGCAACTATTTATAATTAAAATCACTTTACTTTATTAAAATAATAATTTGTTTAAAATAATAATTTGTTTAATATTAATACTACTTATTAACATCTTATCCTTAAACTCTTCTCTTCACTTTTCATTTTGTTCTATTCATATGCAATTTTCTTAATATGACTACTAATAATCACTATAAAGAATTATGCAACTATTTGATAATTAAAGTCACTTTACTTTATCATTTTTATCCTTTTGCATTGTCAATGTTAAGACCAATCCACTTTATAATTTTATATTATATCATCCCTTAATATCAATACAACTATTTAATTATTGAATATTACATCATTCAAACTTTTCATTTTGTTTTATTCATTATACCATTTTAATCCATATGAAGAATTATGTAACTATTTGATAATTAAAATCAATTTACTTTATCATTCTACATTTTGCATTGTCAGAGCAATGGACTTTATAGTTTTGTATTATTTGACCCCGAAAATCAATACAACTATTTTATGGACTTTATAGTTTTGTATTATTTCATCCCTAAAATCAATACAGCTATTTTATGGTTTAATATCACATCATTCAAAATGTTCGTTAAAAAGTCTATACATTAAAATAAAATCTATATACTATTCTCTCCCCTTTATATAGTTTTGTATTTTATCATCCCGAAAATCAATACAACTATTTAATTATTTAATATTACATCATTCAAACTGTTCGTTAAAAGGTCTATACATTAAAATAAAATATATACTATTCTCTCGTCGGAATCAAATCTCTTCATAAAGTTTATTCTCGAATATTTTTTACTCTTTAAAATCTATATACTATTCTCTCCCAAAAACAAATCTCTTCACAAAGTTTATTCTCAAATATTTTTTATGCTTTCAAAAAGTTTGTGAAACTGTAAAACCTAAAATATATATAATAAAAAATCTTATGCTTTCAAAAAGTTTGTGAAACTGTAAAACCTAAAATATATATAATAAAAAATCTCTTTACAGATAAAGTATAGCTTATTGTCCATATTTTTTTATGGTTCCAAAATGCTTGTGTAACTATCAAGAATTAGATATATATAATCAATTTGATCTGCCAGTGTTTCCGTTAAGATAACTGCCATCATGATAAACGGATTTCTATTTTTTAACCGTAAAAATTGTGTACATATCTTTATTTAGTGTTGACTAAACGTTTTATGTTTTAGGTTTTTTTGGTTGGAAGATCGCGATGTAAATGTGTACAAAATCATTATTATTTAAATTGTATTTCTCAATATATAAATATATAAATAGATTCAGGGTGGTGAAAATTTTCTAGGATACTTGGATTATACAAATCTAACCACTTAAATCTGCAGATCTAACTATTCATCACCAAATTTCGAGTAAAATCAAACCAAAAAAACCTTAAAAAAATATAACGTTTATACTACTGATATCCGTATTTGGTGGTTCGGTTTCAAACAGTCACTTTGAAATATCTATTGAGAATATATTGGAATTTGGACCGTCTGGATACAGCCCGCAATCTCCCGGCCCTCCGACCAACGTACTTGTTTTCAGGAAGCTGCCCTTCCCCTCTCAAAAAATAATCCAACGAGCGCCGATGTCTTTTTAATTTAATGGCATTGACAAATTTCATCGAATTCTGACGAAGTCAAGGCTATCGTGAAAATCAACCATCATAAAATTGAAGGCTTGAGCTGCTACCGCAAACAGTAAAATCGGATGACACATACACGTGACGCGGGTGGCGACACTCACGTAGATTTTATAATCTTAACTTCAACATCGGAAGAAACATACCCGACAACTATGTGACGCGGGTGTAACCCTCACATAGATTTTATAACCTAACCATAATCTGCGGGAGATCTAGGATGAAAACAATTCAGAATTATATATTTTTAAAGTGATTATGATATTTATAACAGGTTTTAAATGCCCATTGATCTGATTCCAAGGATATTTATTAGGTCTATTTCCTTTTAAAAAATATATATATATATATATATATATATATTTTTAAGGATTTAGTTTAAAAGGAAAGGCTGCCGCAGAGGATTCTTCGCCCAACTGAAGAAAAACTGGGGCGTAATCAGATATAGAAGGATATTCGACACATGCTCTAAATCTACAAGAAGTAGTGAGCAAGTCCTCCGCCACTTAGAATCTGTCTAGTCTCTTTGTTATACAAGTTCCAGACCTACCATTTTTCCACGTCGGCACCACCTCAGCAGGGGCCAGATCGACCGACTTGTACGAGGGGCCACATCCATTTATATAAAAGAGGGCCCTTTCTCGCAGTTCCATTTGCAGGAAGACTCCTTATTTTGTGCAACAATTCAAGATCCGTACGCAAAAGATTCTGATGGACTTCTTCCAAAATGTACATCCTTCCACTTGCGTGAAAATGCAATATATCAAATATTGACTCTGGCATGAAAATGTGAATCGTGTTCCACTTGCATGTAATGTAATGAACGAAAACCAAAAAATAAAAAATAAAAAAAGGTTTTGAACTTTCATACGAGAATTTTCAAGAGGTTGATTCCAAAGGCCATTATCAACTTTAACTATTTAATGTTAAAAATTTCACAACAACCTGTTTACGAATGCCTGGAGATAGTTGCACATAAAATATTCACCGATTTATCTTCCATTTACACTTAAAATAGAGGCTGGATGTGATTTATCTTCCGTTACCGTTAAGATACAGATTGGCTGTATGTTGGGTTTCTTTGATGTTTTAAAAAAAAATAAAACTTATAAAAATATAAAAATAATTTCAATTTTGTTTTTGTGACGCCTCCTTTGATACATTGGTCCCTGAGGTATGGAACGATACAGCATTTCAACATTCAGAGGGTGCACAAAGAAGATTGGCAGGGAGGTTAGCAATTCTGAAAATGCGGGCAAATGCCTGGTCATATAAAAAATGGATCAGGGATCGTTTAGAGATGGTCAAAATCAAAGGAGGTCTAGATGAACTTTTTTGTCAAAAGGCGCAGGGATTACAAAATGAGGATTTTGAGTATAAGGTGAAGTTATTGGAGGATGATCGCAGAAAGAAGCTGTTGGAGAAGGAGGAGAGATGGAAGCAGAAGAGTATAGCCATCTCGATCACAAGCGGAGATAAAAATACAAAGTTCTTCCACCGTTTCACCAACTTTCGAAGGAATAAAAAACACATATGGGAGATTGAGGATGAAGCGGGAAGGAATCATTAGGAAAAAGAGGACATAAAGAATGTTGCTATCAATCATTTTAAGTCTTTCTATTAGGACACATAACAAATATTATTGGTGATGATGTTGCTAATGTAAGGCTATTCCCTAGGATGGTGTTGGAGGAGGAAGTCTCATCTCTAGAAAAGCCTTGGACAAGGGCGGAAATTATAAAGGTTCTAAAAGGCTTTTCAAAGGATAAAAGTCCTAGCCCAGGGTTGGAGTGTAGAATTTTTTCTTTGATTTCCATCCAATCGCTCTTTGCAATCTATGCTACAAGATTATTGCAAAAATCATAGCAAAGAGAATTCAACCTATACTCTCCCGAGCGCTATCAGAGGAACAACTGGGCTTCCTCAAGGGAAGGGAGATCTTAGACGCTATTGGAATGGTGCTATTGGAATGGCAGAGGAGTTCTTGCACAACATAAAGACAAAAAAAATTCAAGCTATTATACTAAAGATGGATCTCAAGAAGGCATATAACTCCATAAACTAAGACTTCCTAAGGCTAATCCTCCTCTAATGTGGCTTTGGGATGGCAACAACAAACTGGTAATGGGTTGCATAACTTCCACTGTATATGCTATTATGATCAATGGGGAGGCAACAAAATTCTTTGAGTGCAAGCAAGGACTTCACCACGGTTGTCCCTTATCGCCCTTCCTATTTATACTAGTGATAGAAGGTCTTAACATTATGCTTAAAAAAATTCAAGATGAGGGGGTGCTTACAGGGATTAAAGTTTCTAGAATAATAAATATTTTGCATCTGTTATTTGTGGAAGATGTGTTTATTATGTCAAAAGAAAAGTGATTTGAATGGATCAAGATAAGTAAAATACTCAATATTTTATGTTGGGCGTCGGGGCTGAGAATTGATGTACAAAAATCGACCTTCCTCCATCAGGAAACTCTTGACGAGTTAAATGTTTTATTCAATTTTGATTTCAAAGATCTCTCGGGAGGCTTTAAATATATGGGATATTATCTAAAACTAGAGAGCAATAAAGCTGAGGACTAGTGATGGCTTATTGAAAAAATTGATCTCATAATTAATCACTGGTGTAACAGGATGATATCTCTGGGAGGCCGGTATGTTCTTGTAAAGATAGCTTTGGAAAGTCTTCTATTTTATTGGCTTTCTTTAGCTCACATTCTAAAAAAAAAATCGACAGTTGCTTTTATCCTTTCTATGGTCCGGCAACAAGAAAAGCATAAGCTACCATTTCTATAATTGGGAGTCAATTTCGAAGCCAAAGAATTATGGTGGCTAGGGGCTTAGAAATATTTTCATTTTCTACAGAGCTTCGACATCAAAAAATACTCTATGGAGAGTTTTGTCGAAAAATGGAATATGGAAGCCAGTGATAAAAGATAAATACTTGCCTTATGAATCGATCCATACATGGTTAAGATCGGTCTTTGCAGTTACAACTTATGGATCTCATACGTGGAAAAAATTAATCAATTCTTTACCTCTTGTTTTACAATGGCTTGGTTGGAATCTGAGCTTAGGACATTCTATATTTATTGGGAAAGATGCCATCTTGGGTATGGGAAAGGACTATTTTTTATCAAAAGAGTTATTTGATAGCCTGAACAAAAAAAATGTTCACCTGCTTTACCAAGCGAGTTGTGATCTATTACAGGGAACTCTTTTCTCTTCCTGGATATATTGTGTAGCCTTGGAGCTCGAGGGATACTTAGGTGCAGAGTGGTAAAAGTACATAAAGCTTTTGATAAGCTCAGAAATACATCGTGCATATGTTTTACTATGGATGGGGGTGACAATTCAGGACAACTAACGGTTAAAAATGTTTACAATGGAGTCGTGGAAAAGATATGGACTTCAAAAGTAAGTGGTTGGAAGAGAAAACTATGTAAATGGGTCTGCCCTTTAAAAATTAAGTTATTTACATGGTTGGTAGAGGAAAACAAGAT
The DNA here is from genome assembly GCA_009831015.1 of Picea engelmannii. Taxonomy (NCBI): domain Eukaryota; kingdom Viridiplantae; phylum Streptophyta; class Pinopsida; order Pinales; family Pinaceae; genus Picea; species Picea engelmannii. Next base: position 999,698 of record ML776790.1, read on the forward strand.
TCTAATCTTCAAAAATCTCCAAAAAAGAGGATGGGTGGGACCATGGATTTCTTTCCTATGCAAAGGAAGGAAGGAGACATGTAAGCATCTATTTGTGAATTGTCCATTCACCATTTCAGTATGGAAGAGGGTAAAAAATGAACTAAATCTGTCGAGTGGATGGAATTTTCTAATAGTGAATGAATTCTATGAAAATTGGACAAAGAAGAATCCAAATTTTCCTACGCTCCCTGCCTTTCTATGCTGGTACATTTGGCATGAAAGAAATCTGACAATATTTGAGGCAGGTTCCCATTAAATTCAAAAGGCAGTATACAAAGCTATTGGTGCAGTGAGAATCTATGGAATTAAGGCAAAATACTCTCTTCCTCAAACTGTATATGTGCATATTATGGAAGATAAATCCATTTCATGGTTTAATGTGGTAGTGCAATAGTGTGGTGAACAAAGTGGGGTTGGTGGTATGATAAATCTTAATAGTAACACTTCTTTTTTGTGGACACTCAACTGTGGACGAGGGACAAACACTAGGGCTGGACTATTGGGGGCATGGGTCTCTCTAACAATGACTGTTAGATTGCCAATTTCAGACTTACATTTACTAGGGGACTCCACAGTTATCGAGTGGCTAAATAAGAGGGGAGTTCTCCAGGCTGTAGCACTTGAAATCTAGAAGGAAAGGATCATAGATACACTCCCACGTTTCAGGAATATATCCTTTGCTCATATATACAGAGATGAGAATCAAGAGGCAGACATATTATCAAAGATGACTTTAATAAATCTTCCTGGAAGCATTGTTTATTCCCATTTGGAGGATGCTAATGAGGGTCCTACTCATTACTTACAGTTGTTTTAATTGATATAGAGATAGTTTCTCGAAGACTAGTTATAAAAAAATTGGCACTTTTAGTCATAGTTCTGCTGCTAAGTTTGAGGGACAAATTCCTCCTATTTTGGTTTTTGTCCTATCATTGTTTTGTATTGGATGATTCATAATTTTTCTAGTTTTGAGCACCATTAATAGCTATGTATGCTGCCATTATAGTGCTTGATTAAAGGTCCTATGTCGAAAGGACAACTATAAGAGAATTTTTTATATTTTTATGAATATAAAAGAGAATTTTCCTGTGGAAAATATTGATCTAATTGCAATTTAATCAGAAATATAAGTTGCATATCATCGAGGGATCTCACTTCCTTAAGCCATTTTCTTTATGTTATTATGCTAATGAAAATTTTATCGCATTCCTCAATTTTGAGGATGAAAGAGATTGGTTGAATCCAAATCTCTAAGAACTATTGTCGCATGCTCTCTAAGAGGATTGTGTTTATTGACTTTGTATAACACATTTTTCTATCTAGGCTATTAATCAATTGATCCTCGATAAGGATTGAAAACAAATAATATACACAAATATGAACTAATATACTTTTTACCATTTGATGCAATGTTGTCGTCATTATTAAAACCAACAACAACCACTTTATAAAAGTGGTTGATATACATCAATCGACACCATTTTCTACATTTCCAAATTAATGGTGTCGATCACCGTATATCAACCACTTTTATAAAGTGGTTGTTTCTAGTTGATGGGTGAGTCTCGTGGATGAATTTTAGACCATTAATAAATTAATATATAAATTAAATTAATAATGATAAAAACAATAATACAATAATTAATTGAAAAGTTAATGTTTTAATGCTTTATCAATGTATTTATTAAAAATACTTTATTAACTTATTAATACTTTAATAATGTATGATTAATATTTTAATTTATTAATATATTAATAATGTATTTATATGTCATTAAATAATACATTAATAAGGTGATGATAAAGTAATACATATTTATTTATTTTTTGTTAGTT
>ML776790.1:1018646-1030498 GCA_009831015.1 Picea engelmannii
AAGTTCAGAGACATGAAAGGATCATGACCATTGATCCAAAAGGGACACGCATCAGTGGATTGTCAACTTCGGGAAAAAGAAAAGGAAGGTTGAAAGGTTGGAAAGTTGAGATTTCCAAACCCTGAATACCCGAAGGGATTCTGACCGTTGATCCAAGAAGACAACGCATCGTTAGATCATGGACTCCAGGTGAAATGCTCCGAGAGCAAGCAGAGTTTGAGAGTCGAGACTCCTGAAGCCTGAAAGGTGAAATCGATTGCATCCATTGGTTTTGAGGTCCACATGTCACTTGGTCGTTGATACTAGGGATCATGCATGGATGGAGGAAAGAAGGAAAGAAAAGAAAATAGATCAGATTCATTGATCGAGGGAATCTCTTAGATACTGTGAGATTGACGATCACGCCTAATTCTAGGATCATAAGTTGCTCAGAAGTTAATTTTCTGAGGGCAGGCCGCAATTGAAACCACGATATCGGAGAAGGGGTAATTGGCAGTTGGAGGGGGATTGCAGAGAGAAAAGAGGTTGATCCGAAACCACTCTTGGACATTCCTGCAATTGTTCTCTTACACAAGGACGTATCCCTAGGTCACATGTGATAGGGGGATAACATGAAGATATATCGCGCCCGCAATCACGTGGTCACGAAAGACCATCGCCCAAGGTCATATCAGGAAATGGAGCTAGTGCTCACAAGACCGAGTTGAGGAAGCGAATTTTGAATATGTGTTTGGTCACCGTTGATGGTCACATGAAGGAAGGGGATTAGAATCCAAAGAATCCAAAACGACTGACTATAACTGCCAAAGAAGACGAAGAGTTGCGACTTCCAGAGAATCTAGAGAATCTCAGGATAACGACCACTGATGATGAATAGATTCAGGATAACTTCTAGGGAAGACGAAGATTTCGAATGATGATCAGGCAAAGGACTTGATGTGAAAAATATATGTAGAAAAGAGAGTATAGTGTCCCTTTCCGGATGTTATGCATGTGTGTAGGAAGTAAGGTTGTGTATGATTTGATGGGAAGATCAGAGACACAGTGAAATAGAATGAAGAGGAAGCACAAAGTATAAAATCTAGAAGAGAAGATGAATAGGAATGTGCAAGAAGATGCGAGAAGCAACAAGACACTGATGCAGGTAGAGCAGAGCAGTGTAGAAGAACAATGATGAGACTAGTAAGCCATTGATAAATATTGTATCATTGTAATAAATTGATAAAGAAAATATTTTTATTTCAGCGTGGTAGGGAGATGCTAGGGAGGACTGTTATCCTTAGAGTTTCAAGTGGATGCTTGAACATAGGAAGTTGTAGCTTCCATCTTGTTGCAGCCAGAAAAACCAGGGTGGTAGGGTGGTGCAAGGGAGAAATATTGTTCTCTATTATACAGGTTGGTGCCTTTGTGACTGGAATTTGATGCTTCCATCTAGTTGGTGTTGGAACACTCAGGGAGTTGGTGCTTGCTTCTAGTGGGTGCTAGAGAAACCAGAGAGTTGGTTCTCTCAGCAAGTTGTAGCTTGTAAAATAGAGGCGGTAGCCTCAAAAGGAGTTGGATCTCATAAGAATGATAATGTACAAAACATAAAAGACTGTCTATCATTCCAGGAAGAAGAGGCTTTATCCCTTTATGGGTTTCCTCATGAATATCTATCTCTGTGTATAACATGTGTGTGATTGATGTTTATTATTTATGTTGTTCATGATTTGCATAATATTGATGATCACTTGAAGAAGGTTAATAACATTTTGATTGACATAAAATTGTTTAAGCACAGTAACAACTAATGCTCCCCCCCCCTCTCAGTTGTCTTAGTATTTCCAACATATGGGAACAAGTGAAGGAGAAAAGATAGAATGAGAAGATTTAGCATGTATTTAGGAGCGTTATGAATGCAACCAAATAAACATATACACAAGAATATATGAATTCCTAAAAACTTTATTGAAAATGTTAGGCTATATCTATTTCTAAACACATGACAACTTGTGTGAGTTAATATCACTTATATTCTTTCAATTACCTAGATAATCTTAAGTATTTGTTAGGACTCCTCGATCCTATAAATAGGCGGGATTTCCTTGTAATTTAATATCAGATAAATTATCAGATATATAAAAGATTTAGTCGCTAGTCAAGTTTTGCTTATTCTGTTGTTGTTTTTTTTTTGTATGGAGTTTAAACTCGTGTATGATCCAAGTTATTCTCAAATTAAAACATGGTATCAGAGCATAGGACATAGAGCTTACTCCATCGCTTTGTTTTTTTTCTCAGTGGTAGTGAGGTAGGGAATTTTGTCCCTGGCCATTGCTACTATCATCGTCGATGTGGTTGGATTGTTCCTGCCTTTGGAAACTGCATGTTCCTTTCCTATTGGGTGGGGTTTGGGGATTCTTACTGAACCAACTATTTTTCTAGTTTCTCAAGAGCATGATTCCTATTCATATCTATGAGTAGGCTCCCTCATATTTCTCCTCACTATGAATCGACCGCTCATGGATCTTCTTCTTTGACACGATTAAATCCACATAGGCCTTTCCTTGATTGGTCTTGGGAGAACATAGTATGGTTTGATCTCATGGTGGTTGGAGAAGATATATGATTAAAGGTGCACATATATGTCCCTTCAGCAATCAAAGGCTGAGAAGAATGACTCTCAACCATGGAATCTTGGTCAATCAAGCGATGAATACCACCCTCTCACGTTAGTGAGATCCATCAGCTCTCTAGTAGAGKGTGCTCTTTTAAAAAATGTGGAGATATATTGTGTGCRCTAGATGCGKATCTACTACTCCAGGGTAGGGGTTCTGTAGACATGCTTACCATCTTCTACAACAAATGAATGCTAATTTTTCATGGATGTATGAGTCTGGAAACAAATCCATCCATGTGGACCTCATGGCCCGGCTAGACACCCAATGAGACYGTGGATATTGGAAATAAACATATCACCATATTTGTTTCCAAGTTATACCAGCATGTAGACTATGGTTTTGGCGTGGCTCGTTGGGCCATTGGATTTAATTTGGGGACTTATTTAAAGGGGTTTRTTCTTCCAMAAATTTKTGTGATTGATGGAAGCATTCCTCCAAGMTGCATGGGCCTTCTTTATTAGGATTGTTGCATTCTTTTAATTCTACATAATGCTATTGTTATTCCAAAAGGAGCTCCATCTCACACRATGTTGCACTTTTTGATGGAAATCCTTAWGTTCTTCAAGTAATTCTTGGCACGTGGGTTTGTATTTTTATGGTTCCATTTTTTTCAAGTGGATATGGATGAGCCATTGAATCATGGATTTATTGATGAAGGAGGAGATTGGGTTCAAATGCAATTGATATTGGGCTTGTGCAATCAAACAAATTCTGATTTGAAGGAGTTTGCAAAAAAAATTAAATCCCACAATTAATTGAAATGTATGGAAACTTTAACATGTATCTAGGAGCATTATGAATGTAGCAAAATAAACATATACATAAGAACATATAAACTTCTAAATTTTTAGTGAAAAAGTTAGTGTTTTTTTTTTAAATGTATCTATTTATAAGCACATGACAACTTGTGTTATTTAATCTCACGTAGATTTTTTCAATTTCCTTGCTAATCTTAGGTTTTTTTGGGCCACCTCAATCCTATAAATAGAGGATATCTCCTTGTAATTTAATATCAGATAAGTTATCATATATATACAACATATTTACTCTCGGGCCAAGTTTTTCTTCGTATGTTTTTGTTCTATTTTGTGGATGGAGTTTAATCTCATGTATTATCTAGGTTACTCTTGAACTATAACATAGTATGAGAGTCTAAGAGAACGATTTCTCCATCGCTTCATTTTTATTCTCATTGGTAGTGAGGCAGGGAATTTTTCCCTGACCATCACCACCGTCACCGTTGGTGTGGTCGAAATCTTGTTTCATTTGGTAGTTGCCTCCTCCTTTCCTATTCGGTGGGGTTTGGGGATTCTGATTCGAACCAACTATTTTTCTAGTTCCTCTAGAGTGTAATTCCTATTCATATTCATGAGTAGGTTCCCTCATATTGTTCCACGCTCTCTCCTGACCGCTCATGGATATTCTTCTTTGCACTATTAAATCCATGTGAGTATTTTCACAATTTGTCTCAGAAGATCAGTGTGATTTGATATCACCATGGTTGGGGTAGATAGATGATTAAAGGAATGCATATATGTCCCTTCAGATATCAAAGGTTGAGAATAACGAGTCCCAATCGTGGAATCCTGGAAATTCAAGTGGCGATTTCCACCCACTCATGTTATTGTGATTCATAGGACCCCTAGCATAGAGGGTTCCCTTTTCAACAAGGTTGTAACATCCTGCTCTTTTGCACACTGAGCGGACTTATTCTTTGAGGACACTTGCGTGCAAGTGATCTAGGTCATTATACTATTGGTTGTTTTGATAATGATTATGAGATATTGTGGATTTGATGATATGTTATTTTTTTCGTATTTACATCAAAAAGTGATATTGACAAGGTTATCCTGAGTGTGCAGGACTCTAGACGTTGAGAATGCTGAGATATCAATGAAACCCCTTGGAATCTGGATCGAGTCGGGTAGTGGATTGTTAGGGTTTGAATGTTGTTGATGTGACATATGTACATATGATTAAATATTATGATGTTGATTGTTATTGCTGACATGATTCATTGATGGATGCAGGCTGATGATAGCTTGTCAACAGACTCACATTTGGAGTGAAGGGGTCATGCACGAAAACCACAGACATGAGAGAGAGGTGTGGAAGAAGCCCTACGAGAAGCTACTAGCTCTCCCGCCATGGCTCTAACTATAGGTTAATGATTACATAGTTCAATAAGACCCATGATGCCATGAGGGTAGACTGTGATAGTCGTTCATGATGATTCTAAGGGGCATGCAATAAGGCATGGTCCTTACTCTTTAGAGGCCCTTAGTCTCCCACAAGATCACCTGACAGAGTATTAACTCCAGTGGTTTGATGTCTACCAAATTCAGTTAAGAGGCGAGTGGCACCCTTGGAGCACGTAGTGCGTCTTGAAGGGCACGTCGTGCAAAGAAAACAGAAAGAGGCGAGTGGCACCCTTGGATCATGTAGTGTGTCTTGAAGGGCATGTTGATGTCAATGCCCTCAACCCGTAGGTCAGAAGTTCCACGTCAACACATGATCTTTCCTTTCACACGGCCCGAAGAACTCTAACCAGTTCTTCTATTTCCCTATCGAGAAATCTGCACCCACAACAATCCTCGTGGGATCCCCTATTTTCACTTAGGAGATCGGAACTCATGCTTTCGAGAATCTGTAGGTCGAGCGTAGGTCTCTCAAATCCCCAAATATAGATACAGTCAACGCTGACCTTTCTCTTCCCCTATTGGGATTTCCCTTATCACGATTTCGACACTTGCGATGTCGAACAACTTGTCTTACCGACTCCTGAATCTCGATTAGTCGAAACTACGATATACTCGCGAATTGACTTTTCAACACCACGTCACTTTTTTCGGGATTTCAGGCTTCGCGGTATCACGAATCCTAATGCATATGCTTCGGGAATTTACTCCATGAATCCCCGAAATAACGTCAACGGAGTTTGACTCCGTGTCAATGGCACACCACCTGTCGACTCGTTGACTCCTCCGTGCCCCCACACAAAATCCTCTTGTCTTTCAGGATATCACGTATCGTGATATCACGATTCCCTTTGCAACTTTTATGGGACTTCAACACACGAAACCCCGATGCACATATCCACGCGTAAATCCAATGGCCCTTACAGCTTGGATCTACGGTCCTGCCCCTCCCGAGCTTTGAACCTTTCGACGCTTTCGCTGTAACTCCTCTTCTCCTTCCTGAGATCTAACGGCTCACGAAAATTTGCAAATCCTCCTCCGAAAATTATGATCGTCTGTTCCTCCTGATGGATTCTGCAAAATGAACCAAGTGTTCCTCCACAGAACTCATCCACCTACGGCGCAAAATTACGACGCTTCTTACCACCTTCTAGTCACATCTTCCCTGCGTTGTCCTTCAATAGTTTTGAAGGCCTTATCCTTCTTGAGCTTTCTCATAACTCTGAGCCTTAGAAAGACTCTTGCGCACACTCCTTGCGGCAACCTTCAGACACTTCCCAGCGCTGAATTTCCTTCGACCCTGCACACACCTGCAGCAGTAGTCCCTCAATGCTTCACTCAGGTTCACAACTCTGAGACTTCACTTGGCCTGCGCACTCCTTGCACGACTCCTGTGTCCAACTACACCTTTCATGTGAATGAGAACAAAAGATAAACTATCTGAGCCCTTTGTCAACGCACTCCTTGCGGACAATTCGACTGCACTCCTTGCAGACAATTCGACTGCACTCCTTGCAGGAACTCTTGCTCAGATATAGAAACAATTGAAACTCATTCCTTCTTCCTTTCATACTTCAAACTCAAACATGAAATCATATACACAACACATAAAGCAAATGTATAATAGGGAGAAAACATTCATGAGAATATCATTCAACATCAATACACAGAGAACAAACACGAAACCATGAATTTGAATCAACCTCTTTCTATTAATCCAAATGTTTGTACATGGGTGTTCTTACAAATCTCTCTGCATGCTCTTTCTCCAATGCTTCAATAATAATGTTATAATACACAATGAGGGTGTCTATATCCCGTTTCCCTCTTGTGCTCTCAAACATTATAATCTAGAATTAAATTCTATCTACCTGCATTAACTACTTTAAATGCCTTCTACCTACTAAGGATGAGATCAATCGCTCAAGGTCCATTTACATTATACAAGTGCGCTTCTTCTTAATGACTTCATTTAAGATTGCGCAACAACTTCAAGGAACTTTCAAAATTTGCGCTGGTGCTTGTCCAACTGTCTTTTTGCTTCCACGCTAGCTCGCTTGATGTTGGCGATGCTCCTACATCACACATCATGAAAATAAAATGGAAGAAGGTGAGTGGCACCCTTGGAGCACATAGTGCATCCTCAAGGGCACGTCATGATTTTAACTGGTAAGTAAATAAACCTATAGCCTAGAAAATTATGCCTCCTTAGGACCCGTTCGGCCTTAAAATGAATAATGTGATAAGTAAATTTTAATGACTAATTTTCCCTTAAGAACTGTCACCAAGCCTAGTGAATTGAAAACCTAGGTCTGAGTAGAACCGTAGAACAAAAAAAAACTAATTAGACATATAACCGGATTAAAGTGGAAATCTTAATTCACTAAGGTCCTTTTTATAAAATTTTAATTCACTAAGGTTCTTTTTATAAAATTTCAATTCACTAAAGGTACTTTTATAACTAATAAGAGAAATTCAAAGTTTAATTATTAAAGTAAAAATTATAATGGAGGATTAAATTCATAAAAAGAATAAATTGTTGTTTCTCTAAACTTGCTAATTCTGAACTTAGTTAAAAAAAGAAAGAAAAGGGAAACTAAAAGAAAAAGGGAAACTTAAAGAAAAAGGGAAACTAAAAGAAAAGGGGAAACTTAAAGAAAAGGTGAAACTTAAAAGGAAAAGGGAATGTCTAGAACTTAGTAAGGAATCAAGCCTTGGAACTTTCTATTTATGAACTCAAATAGGAGTTAAGTAAGGCGTAAGTCATTTAAAAATTGTAAGGGAATAATGGGAAATCAAGGAGCATTTTTAGGAATGCTTTTAGGTGGCTGAGGGAAATAGAAAAATTTATTTAATTAATAAAATTGATTTTCTGGTCCAACTAGGGGATCGGGCGACATGTGTATGGGGGAGGTTTTTCGAAATTAATTAAATGAAAAAGGGAATCTAATGAGGGTTTTGGGAAACTAATGACTAAGAAAAATCTATAAAAAGGATCATGAAGGAGGAGTGTGGATCACGTCTGGCTTGCGTAACGTTACGCCACCGAAATTTTATCTTGAATGAACTTTCTCTTCTGGTAGTTGGGATACCTAGCTCGGGTAATGAGTGGTAGCTCAACTTTGCGAACTGATTTTGGTGGTAGCATTATCTAGTATTGTGTGTGTGGCCCCTTTGCAACTCGGGGGGCTCAAGTGGAAGAAGAGTACCCCTAGCGTTGGCTGGGAGGTACCGGTGATGTTAAGCTCTAAATAGTGGCTCATTACCTCTTAATTGGGGAATGTTACAATAGCAATGTTATTTTATTTATGTCGGCTTTAATCCATTAGTTGTAATTCTACCTCTTAGTCTCCTATATATACCAAGGAGACATTTTCATTTGGAATCATCTTGTAATTGAACATTTATGTGGGCATAAGGAGATTGTCCACTCGAAAAGGCTAATTATCTGAATTTCTCTCTTTTCAAGGTGTTGAGTACTTATTTTGAGGTTTTTATATGCTATATTGATATTTGGTTCCTAATGTATGGTATCAGAGCTCAAGGTCTTGGGGTTTCAGTGCTACATCCGAGACACATTGAAATTTTGGATATAAATTTTTTTCTACAATAATTCAAAAGGAACGGCTTGGAGGATATTTAGTAGATGGATCAAGGTATGTTGGGTTAAAATTTTAGCCCTTGAGGCCTTATACTTTTGGAGATAGATCCTTTCTAAGATAGGGTTTTGGAATCATCCTGAATTGAGTCATTGCGGAATTTTCACTATAAATTTGTTTATGTAATGTTTCATACCCTGAAATCCAGAGGCTATTCATAAAAAATAGTATGATATCTTTGGTAACAATTTCAGCTTCTAGGTCATCTTAAATTTGTATATACAGCCTGTGGAACACAGGGTATTTGAATAGTCCTATTGACTAGTCTCAAGAAGGTGTTCCGGGTAAAAACATCATAACTTTTTCCTAGAGTATCCAAATTGAGTAAGATCATTTGCATTAGATAGTGAACATACCTTAGTAGTTCTGGTACAAGTTTTAGAATTTTATATCAATTATTTTGTGTGGGGAATGCTATACAAGTGACATCTCCGAGAAAGGAAAAAAATCAGCAAGTTATGGGGAAGTTACCGTAAAATCCACTTGGCACATCCAATTTTGATCAGACCTATGGAATTGCAGAGAAGAAATATCATATAACTACAAAAAATAAAATTTCATACTTAGAAGGGCTGAAATTTTGGAGATACAATAAAAGGAAGATTATCTAGAAGAACCACCTTAGAATCAAGGTTTAAAGTGATACATGGCCAACATGCCACAAAAAAAGGGAACTTCTACACCAAATAAGCCTCCAGACAATCCTAATTGGACTCTTGATGATGGTGAAGAAATGTGTAGGGACATAAATGATTTACAAAAGAAGACAGTAACAAAAGATGAAATACAACATATGGAAGCTATGCTGGAGGCAATAAATAATAAGATGGATGGTTTAAAATAGGAGATCATGGAAGGATTGAAAAAATTAGTAATAGAGAGGACACTTGAAAGTGAAAATGTATCCCATGAAATTCATGATGAGGACACCAGGAAGGTGAATACATAATGGAGAAACTCCAACTTTGGGTTAAATACCAACCATGTTCTTAAGATCAATATGAGGAAGTTTGATGGCAAGGAACCTATCACATGGATACTTCAGATGGAGAAATTCTTTGATCTACATAATGTTCCACATACACAAAAGGTATGAATTTCTTCTTTATATTTAGAACCCAATCAATTTGTATGGTATTGATGGCTTTGTTCTCGCAAATCACTCATCACTTGGACAATTTTCATGGAAGAAATGATAGAACACTATGAGGATACAAGGATCAATACCTTCTTTACCCAATTGGTAAATCTCAAGCAAAAGGATTTAGTTACAGAGCACATTGAGAACTTCCAAAGATTGAATATAAAGGTAATAGATATTCTAGATGAACACTTGATTGATGTATTCATATTAACTTTAAGGGATAACATTCAACATGAGGTTACAATTTAAATAACATGGAGTCTCCAAATATGAAAAACGAGCTCTGCTAGGGTTTTCGCTGAAAGTGTCCGCAATGATGAGCTCTGCTGGAGGAGGAGCGGTGGCTCCTCCCCCTCCGTCCGCTGAAGAAGCTGCCTTCACCCGCCTGGTGAATGCCCAAGGAAAGAAGAAAGACTCCATCCCTCCGTCGAAGTTTGTTAAAAAGTTAGATGCCATTCCAGAAATCACTTTCCCATCAGAGAATCCTATCCAGTTGGTCGTCTCTTTGGCGAATCGTGCCCTAATAGGACAGTTTACTGGTATCTGGATGACTCCCCGTTCCACTCACGTCTAGGTTCAGAATAAATGGAGACCTCTGATATCCCAAGGAGTCTCCTGCTATGCGATCAGACGAGGGTATTTTCTATTCGATTTTGTCTCGAAATTCGATAGGGATATGATTTTCCGAAGTGGTCCTTACTTTATGGGTCAACAAGGGCTCTATCTGAACAGATGGACCCCTGATTTTGACTCGAATATGGATATCCCCAAAGAGGTACCATTTTGGGTTCGTTTACCAAACCTCCCCATGCACTGTTGGGGAGAGGAATCTCTCAGAGCCATAGGAAATGGGCTAGGTAAATATATTGATCAAGCTGACCCTAAAGGACAGTATTCCTTTGCCCGAATCTGTGTTGAAGTAGATTTGGACACAGGTTTACCGGAGGAAATCAAGCCTACAGTTAAAGGATGATAGCATTACCAGCAACTGGACTACGAACAACTACCCTTTAAGTGTAGGCATTGCCATGAATATGGGCACTTTCAAAGGCACTGCCCCAAATTATAGGAGCTAGAGGCAGGGAAAGGGTCGGAGGAAGGCTAGAAACAAATGAAGAAACAGAAGGCAAATCCAAGAAGAAAGGGCTCTAAGGTCTCTGAACCCCAGGCCAAAGCTCCTCCTTCAAAGGACCCTAAGCCCTCTAAAGGTCAGAAGGAAATCCATATTTCAAAATCCGGGAATAGTTTTGCATCCCTTGAAGAACAAGAACCACCAGACAAGGTGAATGAAGAAGGAGAAATATCTCCACCATCTTCTAACCCTCTGGGTGAAGGATCTCAAGATAAAGAAACCATGAATGTGGAATCCTTAGATCAACAAGATAAGGAGGACCCTCATGTGGAAATGGAATCTGAAGAAGGATCAGAGGAGGATGATACGGAAGAAGATGACATAGATCAAACGAAGTCGGTTAAGAAAGATAAGAGAGGAAGGAAAACAGACAAAGAAATAAGGGAAACAACTGCTAACCGAGATAAGCTAGCCGGAGTACAGTCTACTATGGAAAAACACCTGAATTCCAGAAATACCAGACATCAGGGAAATGCTACGAGAGGGACAGCGTCCAATCCAAAAGGTAAATAATGCAGATCGTCTCCTGGAATTGTAGGGGGCTAGGAAGAAAATCGAAAATGTTATCTATGAAAGATCTTGTCAGAATATCGATGCCTCATATCCTCCTTATCTAGGAGACAAAAATGGAAGAGCAATCTTTCCTCCAGGTTGTTCATTCATTCTAGTTTAATGCACAATGTATAGCCATTAGTTCTCGAGGAGCGTCTGGAGGATTGGCAACACTCTGGGACCCTTCTAAGGTTGAATTAGTAAGCTCGGTAACCAATATTCATTGGATTTTCACTGAAATTCTATTTAAAGAATCTAATCTTCGGTTAAGCATTTTTAATGTGTATGCTCCTATCGCTCTCTCCGAGAAGAAATATTGTTGGAACTCTCTAAATGCTCATATGGTAGACTCCCATCTTGATAATTATATAGTACCAGGTGATCTTAACTTAACCCTTTCCGCCCTTGAAAAAAGAGGAGGAAATGTGATTAGAGATCCGTCTAGGGAGTGGGTGGAAGACCTTATAGCTGATTGGGATCTGGAGGATATTAAGCCTGTTAAAGGGATTT
>ML776790.1:1031727-1069608 GCA_009831015.1 Picea engelmannii
TGCGCCAAGGGTGTCCCCTTTCTCCCTTGTTGTATGCCATTCAAGCCGCCTCTCTTAGCTTTCAATTGGAACACAGTAGAACCCATCAAGATCTGCTAGGCCTAAGGATCGTTAGGGGGGTCAAAGAAGTTAATCACACTCAGTTTGTTGACGACACTCTTCTCCTTGGAGGAGCGAGCCCAAATGTGGCAAAAAAGTTCAAATTGGTTCTGGATGAATATCAAGATGCTTTGGGAAGCCTAATTAACTATTCCAAGATTCAAATATATAGCTGGAATTGATCCCTGATTGAATTGCATAATCTGGCTCGAATTCTGAATATTGAAGGTAATTACCTATGGACAGATTTCACTTATTTGGGAATCGCAATCTTCAAAGAAAAGTCGAAAGTTTCCAGTTGGGGCCCGTTGATTGAAAATATGCAAGAAAAAATCAAAGCACGGGGAGCATCATGGATGAACTTAGTAGGGAAAACTGTGCTCCTTAAATCCGTTCTCGCTAGTATGCCAGTTTTTCAAGGCTCTCTTCTTCTAGCCCCAAGTACAGTTCTTGGAAAAACTGAAGTGCTCCTGCGAAGATTCCTGTGGAAAGGGGGGAAGCATAATGAAAATCGACTCCCTCTCGTTAACTGGACAAAGGTCACAACTCCCTTGATGGAAGGTGGGCTGCAGCTTTGAGACCTTCGTGCTCAAAATTTAGCCCTGGGAGGAAAGCTACTATGGAATATGGTCACCGGGAATTCAACCTGGTGTAAGAAGACGCTCTGGAAGAAATATTTTTCTGGATAAAGACTTCGATGTTTGGATAAGAGCCCGAAATTTGTTAAGGGATCTCCCTTGTTCTCCCTTTGTTATAAATCTTTGACCTTCTTCTCTCAAGTTCTTACTTGGTCCCTGGGAAACGGTAAGAAAATCAGGATTTGGGAAGACTCCATCCTTGGACATCCCCCACTTGGGACCTTGGAAGGAATGGAAGGGATAAGGAGATACCTCTCAAGTACTGGGAAAACTACGTTATCAACCATTTCCAGATGGACTACGGATGACAAAAAACTATGGGCGAGATGGGAAATACTGGACTGTCCGACTCATTTATTAAATGAACAGTCATTGCTTTTCCATTGTTTGCAGGGGAAATCTCCTATAGATAATCATCAGAAGGATGCTAGAGGTTGGGGATCCAAATCTGGGCTTTACTGAGTAGCTGAAGGGTACAAATGCATCAAGGCTATTCCCCATGCGCCCTCTTCTCTAGTGGTTTGGAAGTTTGTCTGGTCTATTAAATCCCTTCCCAAAGTTGATCATTTTACTTGGTTATTGGCTCACAATAGTGCTCTTACAGCCGATGTTCTGCGTTGTAAAGGCTGGGAAGGCCCCTCTCGATGTCCTTTCTGTCTGGCTGATGAAGAGACGACCTCCCATCTTTTTATCTCCTGCCCCTTCACCCAAGAAGTCTGGGCCCTTATGACATCCCCTTGGTCAATTTCTTTGCAGTTTGAAGAGGTATCCTCTCTTTTCAGTAATTGGGCTCTTACCTCCCCTGTTTCCTCACATTCGAATGACTTTTTAGGACTCTCATGGTTGATTCTGCCAAAATTTATCTGCTGGAAACTTTGGCTTGAACGAAATAATAGGATTTTACATGGTGTCTTCTCTAGCCCCCTCAGGTAGAGGTCAAAATTAAAGCTTTGATGGGTGACTATCTTTGTTCTCAACCTTCTAAATTCATCTGTTCCCCTCTCAATTCCTTGGAAGAATCTTGGTTCCTCCCCTTGAACCCAGGTAAACTTTCTGCGTCAGGCCAGGACCCCAAGTTGCAGGCTTGGGAAATCAGAAAGAACAACACTGACTTCCTGATCTGGAAAAAAAAAGTAGGAAGACACCTGTTGTTTTTTTATGGTGCTTCAAAAGGGAATCCAGGGAAGGTAGGAGGAGGAGGGGGGCTTTTTGATCCCGGAGGAAATTTGATTCTGAAGTTTTCCTGGGGCTTAGGAACCGAAACCAATAATGTGGCGGAGGCTCTTGCGTTATGGAAAGGACTGTACCAAGCCTCACATCTGGGAATTACTGATCTAACAGTTGTGGGGGATTCTAGATTGATCATTCAAGCGGTCATCACTCAAAATCTTCCACCCTCCTATCATCTGAAGCAATTGATGAAATGCATTCTAGCTCTGTTGTCAAAGTTCTGTGATATCAGGTTTTATCACATTCTTCATACTCATAATGGAATAGCGGATCAAGTAGCTAATGAAGCCGTCTCCCTAAGCAAGGTATCTCTTAAACTCAATAATGTTCTTAGTCTTTGTCTTTTACCCTAGGTGCACTGTCTCAAATGATCTCAGGAGCGATCTAAGCTCTCTTGGGGGAGTTCTGAACGTGGATTGGATACTTTTCAGGTGGAATCTGTTAATACAATTGCATAGGTTGCTGAGCAAGGGATCGAGCGATTATATGGCATCCATCGAAGGCTTAGGTACCTCCTCTCTGGACCCATGGGAAGGAACAGAGGACGAGATTACAACTATTCATAGAATGGTTCGCCGCCTTGACCAAATTCTCCAGAAGCTAGATGAGAGCGAGGGAAATCATCTGGAGGAGAATGAAACTAGGATGTCTGAGAAAAGAGACACTCTGCAAGCCAGGATCCACAAGGAAGAGACTGAGGGGCGTAAGCTATCTGAAGGGAAACATAGGTACAAGGGAGATTAGAAGATGACAACCAAGAAGAAAGAACGGATTGCTGTTGTTAATTAAAGTTACTCGGGCTTTGGATTCTAGCGTTTGGTTGTTGGTTGGTGTTAACTCCAGTGCAAGACTGTATAAGCCTGATCTGTCGCTACAGGATGTTAGTTTTTTGGTTCTAGGAAATATCTTCTTTAGTTTCAGGATTTTAAGATGTAAACCTTATGTGGCTCAGCCACTATTTTTTATTAAATAAAAAACCTACTCGTTATTGTTAAAAAAAAACATTCAACATGAGGTTCACCTATGGGAACCCAAATAATTAGAGAATGCATTTAGGGTGGCAAAAAATGTTGAAAGTAAAAATATGGATATGGCTACTAGAAGGACCAATCCTAAAATATATAGAGAGAATAATGCTTCTTCTTCTTCTTCTAAAACACCTCAACCTACAAGGTTGACACCTCAACAATTGGAGGAAAGAAAAGAAAAAGGTTTATGCTTTAATTGTGACAAAAAGTACAGTAAGGGACAAAAGTGTGGACTCCCATTCAAAGGTTGCAGTAGGATTCCAGTACATCAGATAAATTTACATGGAAAAATGATTCACTATGGTACAAAGATCTCTTATATTTATGTAAGAACTCCCAACTCAAACAAAAGGTACTATTGGAATTGCACACCTCTAGTAGGAGGGCACTCAGGATTTTTAATAACCTACCATAGGGTCAAGAAGGAATATTTTTGGGATGGCCTTCAAACTGATGTTCAAGTTTTTGTGGCAGAATGTTTGGTTTTCCAACAAAATAAGGTGGAAACAATTAAGACCCCAAGTCTTTTACAACCATTAGCCATCCCAAGTCAGCGCTGGGAGGATGTTTCCATGGATTTCATCACAGGGTTACCGAAGTTTAAAGGAAAGAGTGTCATCATGGTGATTTTTGATAGACTGACCAAGTACACACACTTTTGTGCACTCTCTCATCCCTTCAAATCCAGTATAGTTGCCTCCACATTCATGGAGACAGTTCAAAAGCTACATGGTAGCCCAAAGATTATTGTAAGTGACAGAGATCCCATCTTCACTAGACATTTTTGGACAGAATTATTTTCTTGTTTGGATACTCAATTGGCTCATAGATCATCCTATCATCCTCAATCTGATTGACAAACCGAGATAGTGAACAAATGTATGTAAGGATACCTTCGTTTCTTTGTCTCTGATAAACCAATGCAATGGTTCAAATGGTTACCCTTGGTAGAATGGTGGTATAACACTTCCTTTCATACTGCAACAAAAATGACAACATTTATGGAACTCTATGGATACCATCCTCCTTCCATCACTTCTTCTCTAAAAGAAAAATCAAAGGTTCAAGTAGTGGAAGATCACATCGAGCATCAACAAAAAGTTCTCCAAATATTAAAGGACAACCTGACCATGGCACATAATTGCATGAAACAACAAGCATATCAACATCATAGTGAAAGAAGTTTTGATGTAGGGGATTGGGTGTTTCTAAGACTACAACCATACAAACAGATGTCCCTCAAGCAAGCCAAGAAGGATAATAAATTTTCACCAAAGTACTATGGCCCTTATAAGGTGTTGCAAAAGATTGGTACTATGGCATACAAATTGAAGTTTCAGGCATCTTCACGAGTGCACCCAGTTTTCAATGTTTCATGCTTAAAGAAGGTTATAGGTGAAAAGATCCCAGTTCAAACTATATTTCTAGAACTTGACAAAGAAGGAAAAATCATATTGGAACTTGAAGCCATCAATGACACAAGAATTCGCCAGTTGAGGAATAGATCCATTTCAGAGTATCTCGTTAAATGGAGGAAACTACCGGCTAAAGATTCCACTTGGGAAGATGAGTATTTTATATAGAAGCATCTCATGTTACTCAAACGTTGGGGTCAACACTTGTCTAAAGGGGAGGGGCATGTTAAGCCCTAAATAATGGCTCATTACCCCTTAATTGGGGCATATTACATTAATAATGTTATTTTATTTATGTCAGCTTTAATACATTGGTTTTAATTATACCTCCTAGTCTTCTATATATACCAAGGAGACATTTTCATTTGGAATCATCTTGTAATTGAACATTTATGTGGGCATAAAGAGGTTGCCCCCTCGAAGAGGCTTACTATCTGAATTTCTCTCTTTTTCAAAGCGTTGAGTACTTATTCTGAGGTGTTTCTATGCTATATTGATATATGGTTCCTAACAGGTGAGGTCTCATCAGCCGACAAGATGAAGTTGGACGGAGCGCGAGCGTGGGACATTCACTTTCGGTTATTCTCATTTGGATATGGTACGCATGTGCTTAATTTGTATTAAATAATAGAATAAATTCTTGTTCATGAATTTCTTTATTGTCGAAAGATCACTTGCGTAGATGTTGTTAAAATAAAACAACTCATTTAGTTACTCATATGAAATTCTATCTGGGCAATAGTGTGTCCTGTGAAATCACAAAAGGGTCACTAAATTTCTGTTTCTGAGATTCGTATTATTACTGTGTTTTATTGTGGTTTCTGGTTCTGGTTGGGAATTTTACTGCGTTGTATTATTACCAAGGAAGACTATGTTTTGGTATCGGGCCATTATTTTATTTTACTCTACATTTTAGTTGCTTTTAATACAAAGAAACTGTGTTTTTATCTTTTGTTCCTTTATCCTTTAAGTTATTAGTTGGTGCCTGAGCAGTCGAATAGGAGCCAAAACGATTGTCTTTCACTCCGGTGTTAAATATTTAGATTCAAATTCCTTGCTTTCCTATGCATGGATAATAAGTGTAGGATCGTTTCTCTACCCACTAAGGAATTCTCTCATGGACATTTAATCCCTCCTTGGCCTCTGTGATTATAGTGATATTTTTCTCTGTGTTTGATTCTTTGCATTTGATTTTCAATGTTGTATTGATTCTCTAGCTTTGGGTTATCTACGTTTTGATTCTCATAGTTGTATTGATTCTCTGTGCATTGATTCTTTGTGTTTTGATTTTCAGAGTTGTATAGATTCTCTGCGCATTGATTCCTTGCGTTTTATTTTTATTATTGATCTCCACGAAGAATATCTAGATGCAATTCTGTGTTGGCAAATCATTGGAATTCTCTCTAATCATTGGCATTATTTGGAATAAAAGGATCTGACGGACGAATCCTTTCTATGCTGCACATTTTCTGTTTGACAAATTGTTGGTTTTCTTTACATATTTCGTGTTGGCAAATCGTTGATGTTCTTCATTTATTCATTATATATATTTTTGTAAATTCACATATAAAGCATTCACCAGTTGCAATGGTTTGATGGAAATTTTATTACTGTAAATTCGAATTTAAATATGGGTAGCTAATGGTTTCCCACCTAGAAGATATTGGCGTTTTTCTAAGCCGGTTATAGTTTGTTTCCCTAAAACGCTTATCATTGTCTCATTTCTCTTATGGCAGTGTATTTTTATTCCCAGTTAACCACATGTTTATTCCTCTAGTTAATTCCTATAGAACTTAAGTTGATTTTTGTATAACACGCCGATCTGTTAACTCTCAGTGTATTCTTAAGTTTATTTCTTATAGGCACATTTTATTTTAAATGTTATTTGACGGGTTAGAACAACGCCATAAACGACAAAGTAAATTTACGGTGTGAACAACACAGGGTTTGGAGTTGGTGTTGTCCAACTGTGCGTTGACTAATCCCAAGAATTTTTCATTTGTTTAATTCAATGGTTAAATTTTAATTACAACGTTCATATTATATAGTGTCCCTGTCACACTTAATGTTATTTACAATGCATACTAGAAAACAAGATTACAAATTTTTTATATTCATCAAGGTGATTATGAGCCCGGATGATAAAATTGAAACAATGTACATCCTTCTGACAGACATAAAGTTGATTCTGACAAATCGATATCATTGCTATAGAATCATTATCGATATTCAAATTCTAATTACCCGGAATTGATATCTAAGATTTTGTATTACCTGAAAAAAATTTATCCCTGAAATTTTTGAACTCAAATTTTTCATAAACGTTCACTGACTATTTGTCGTTCTAACCTACCCTATCTTAGAGCAGCGTAAATATCAACTCGGGTCTACCTAGATAGTAATATACTTGTAATGATTTTAACCTTTAGTCTATTCTAGTATTGCACATTGTCTTACACTATATTAATAACCTAGTATATCGAGTGCATAAAGGAAGAGATATGACTAGAATAAGATCAAGCTGGATAAACACCTGGTGATTCAATTTGATATTATTATTTCGCAGGGTGATTATCTTACCATTGGGTTACTTGTTTCAGGTATAGTTTTCTTAAACAATATTGATGTCAACATTAGTGCGTTTCGACAAAGGATTGTCCTGCTATCAATTTTGTTGCATCATTGTTATTTAATTAAGGTCACAGAACTTAAATTAAGATCAAACCTAGAGGATGTATCTAATAGTTGACAAAATGAAACACTCAATGTTTTTATTATGTCTGATGTGGTTAATCTATTCTTGATTGTACCAGAGAGGTATCTTAGGCATAAAACCGACTGTCCAAATGGATTGATCTTGTATTATGTATGGCATTGAAATTAATGAGGATATTGTTGTTGATACGTATAGATAATCGAGAACAATACTTAGCATCTCAGGTTTCACGAGTTTAAGTACGCAGTAAAATTGAATGCAAGATATGTATATATTATTTAAATTATCTATAATTACGTAATCCTTGTTCTTACTTGGTTATCCTTAGTTAGTTAACTTAGGGTTAGTACATGTTTAAGTCAAACTATAGTCTCAACGTGTCGATTCCTTACTAAGTGTTAGAGATGTATCCTTCTATGTGTGCTTGAAGATTGACCTTGTGCAAGAGTCTTATGTGTTACCTTATGGTTAGGCTTTGTTATCTAAGAATATAATTGAGAAAATGTTATTATGACCCATTAACCAATATACTATGCTTTTAATTTTAATCACAAGATACAATGTTGGGTGTGTAATGATTAAATTCAAGAAAGAAAAATATCCAATTAATTGACGTAGTGGGTTAGGACATTACATATGGTATTAGAGTCGGTTTGACCTGTGACTTGGGATCACAACAGATTTCGTTGATTTGATATTTTATTATAATGTTGCTAATTAAGTTGACTTGTATTCGTTAAGGTAATAATGGTTAGAGGATGCCGCAGAGGAAGACAACAAGGTGTTAGGGGAGGAGGCGTGACGCCCCCAATAGTATCCACGCCTGAGGGGTCTAACCCCCAGGGAAACGAACAGGTTGTCAGAAAGGAACAGATAGATGTGGGTGTTGTGGTTGGGTTGATGAGGTCCTTTTAGAGGATGTCTAAGGCACCGATTATCTGTTTGTATAGAGATGAGGCCAGGGCATCGACACCCCCTGAGGGTCCACCGTACACTTTGGTCGGTACTGGTAGCATTCACTGTGAACTCGAGAAGGTCAAACTTATTGATTTATTTGGTGCCCCAGATGACGCATCCACTGAGGCATGGTTGGAGAATATGGATATGTTCTTTTCACTTCCCAACTATAACTCAAACATGAAGGTACGCATGGTGGTATTTCAACTAAAGGGGAGCACACTTCTTTGGTGGAAGACGCTCCTGACGCAATTGAACATGGTCATTGAAGACATGTCATGGGAACTGTTTGAGGAATAGTTCTGAGAGAGGTAGTTGTCTAAGGAATTCATTGAGCATCATCTCAATGAGTTCAACACCTTGAGACAGGGCGATTGTACGGTGCCTGAGTATGAGGCCCATTTTATGGATCTTCTTCGGTATGCTCTGCACCTGAATATCGAGAAACTTAAGGTCAATAGGTTCGTGTTTGGTATTAATGTCCGCATTCGTACAAAGGTTAGGATTTTGATGCCTCAAACCTTGCATGATGTTGTCCAGAAGGCCCTCATAGGAAAGGAGGATCTTATTAGCGGGGGTCAGAGTAGGACTCCAGCGAGACTAGAAAGGCAGGTGTCATCTAGTGCACAGAGGCATCAGACACTAGTTATAAATTCTCCAGGATATCGTGGTTTCCATAGAGGATCCACTTTCACTACACCTTGGAGACCAACACCTCAGCAGTAGACTCCTTGTTGAGGACCACAGTACCAGCAACAATGTCGACCACAGCAGCAACAGTTTAGGCCTCTTCAGTAGAATAGACTAGGGTTCCAGGCCGATGGGCCATTAACTTCTACTTCGGGTACCAAGATTACTAGACCGAAGAAAGGGTGTTGGACATGTGGGGAGCCACATTACCAATGCGACTGCCCAGTGGAGAGGACTACAACATCTGGATCATCCGGACCCACTACCGTGGTAGATTTGGGCAAGGCCCATTGGATCAATGCAGTGGTGAATAACCACCAGGAAGAGCACCAATAGACCATGCTCAATACGTCAGGTATCGTCACTGACCAGACCCTTAGAATTTTGATAGATCCAGGTGCTACCGAGATTTCTATTTCTGGTGCAACGCTAAAAATAATTAAGATAAAGGCAGTCGAACAAGACAAGTTTAGCTTTGTGGAAATGGCTTCAGGATCCAAACAAAAGGTTGGAGGGAAGGTTACGGGTTGTAGCCTTAACCTGGGATAGTTTTTCACCAGGGCCAACCTATACATCATGATCTTAGGATCTTATGACATCGTGATCGATATGGACTGGTTGGAATCACATGAGTCGATACTCAAATGTAAGACAAAACAATTGATCTTGGTCAATGATGAGGGACAAAGATGCATCATTTTAGGTTGGAACCATGGATTTTCATTGAGGTTCATCTCTTCCTTGCAACTACGGAAGATCATGCGCAAGGGATGTGAGATTTATGTGATCCTTGCGTTAAATGAGAAGGGAGTAGCCGAAGGTCTAGAATACCTTCTGGTGCTGAGAGATTTTGTGGATGTCTTCCCTAAGGAGTTACCTGGGATGCCACCGAAGAGGGAATTGGAATTTACTATAGACCTAAAATCGGGGACTGAACTGATAGAAAAAACAGCTTATTGGATTTTGACCCCGAAGTTATAGGAGTTGAAAATTCAACTGAAGGAGTTGTTGGACCTAGGACTTATACATCCAATTTTTTCACTGTGGGGTGCTCCTGTTATTTTCATATGAAAGAAGGATGGGTCTTGGAGACTCTACATTGACTACTATCAACTGAACATGGCAACAATCAAGAATCAATATTCGTTGCCAAGTATTGATGATTTGTTTGGTCAGATGAAAGGCATGACAGTGTTTTCAAAGATCGAATTGAGATCAGGGTATCACCAGTTACGAATCAAGGAGGACGACATCCCTAAGACCGCCTTTAATACGAGTTTTGGACATTACAAGTTTATTGTTTTACCTTTTGGACTGACAAATGCCCCTAGGGTATTTATGAGTTTGATGAATAGGGTGTTCCACGAATACTTGGACACGTTCATCCAAGTATTCATTGACGATATTTTGATTTACTCTCGGACGATGGAGAAGCATGACAAGCACTTGTGCTTGGTATTGCAATGTCTACGAGAGAGAAAATCGTATGGGAAATTGTCTAAATGCTCGTTTTATCAATCGAAGATTCACTACTTAGAGCATGTCATCTCCGACGAAGGTATCGTTGTGGATCCAACAAACGTCAAGGCTATTATGGAATGACCTACATCGATGAATGTCCCCAAAGTGTGTAGCTTCATGGGTTTAGCAGGATACTATCGACGATTCATCGAGGGTTTTTCAAAGATAGCAAATCCGATCATGAAATTTCAAAAGAAGAGCAAGAAGTTTGTTTGGATAGAGAAATGCGTGAGGAATTTCGAAGACTCAAGGAGATGTTGACAGAAACATCGATACTAAAGGTACCTGACATGGACACATACTTATTGGTATGCACTAACACATCCAAGGAAATATTAAATGGAGTATTGATGTAAGATGGTCGAGTGATCGATTACATTTAGAGAAAGTTGAGAAGGCATGAGGAGAACTATGCGAAGCATGATTTGGAGTTGTTATCCATTGTTTATTCCTTGAGATTTTGGAGACACTACCTTATTGGATGGAAATTCGAACTAAAAAGGAACCACTGTGGACTACAACACATCTTTAATAATTGAATGATCGAGAACGACGTTGGTTGGAATTGCTTAGCGAGTATGATTTCGAGATTAATTACATAAAATGAACAGTGAACATAGTGGTGGATGCGTTGAGTCAGAGACCACACATATTTTCGATGATGCCTCTTCAAACGAAACTACGTGAAAATATTCTAACTTTACAGTGCGATGATGACTAGTACAAAGAGGTCAAGGATTTTATCGGACAAAACACAATGATGGTACCAAAATTTGAAGGATTTACTATGGACAACGACAGATTATTGAGATTTAAAATTTGAATTTACATACCACCCAACGATGAGTTGAGGCATTTGATCCTAAAAGAGGCTCATAGAGTAGTGTACGTGGCTCACCCAGGAGTCATGAAGATGAGGGAAGACCTTAAAACCTTATTATTTTGGAAAGGAATGAAGGCATACATAGTCAACTACGTGGAAAGATGTCTAGAATGTCAGTAGGTGAAGGCTAAACATAGACATCCAGAAGGATTACTATAGTCGGAAGCTATTATGGAATCGAAATGGGAGGTCATTTCGATGGATTTCATTGTTGTATTACCACTAATGGAAAGGAGACATGACTCGATTTTTGTGGTAGTCGACACTTTGGCGATGAGTGCTCATTTTATTCCTATGCGTATGACGTATCAGGCACCTGACATATCTAGAATTTTCATCAGTGAGATTGTGAGGCTGCATGGCATGCCTAAGAGGATTATATCTGATAGAGGATCAGTGTTTACAGGACAATTCTGGACTATTTTCGAAAAGGACGTGGGAACCCAACTTAAATTTAGTATCATGTATCACCTAGAGACAGACAGGAGGACAAAAAGAACAAACCAAATATTGGAGGACATGTTGCGTATGTATGGTATGGACCAACAAAAGAGTTGGGAAGAGTTCTTGCGACTAGTAGAGTTTGCATACAACAACAGTTATCAAAGCACCATTAAGATGGCGTCTTTTGAGTTTCTTTACGAGCAACTGTGTCATACACCTTTGAGTTGGGATCGTATTGAGAATAAGGTCCTAGTGGGACCAGAAGCAATTCAAGAAATGAAATATCAAATGCAAACAATAATACAAAGGATCAAGGAATCACAGGATCGACATAAGAGTTATGTCAATGCGCAACGTGTCGATCGTAGTTATGAAGTAGGAAATCAAGTCTTCCTACGGGTGAAACCACATAAGAGTTCAATATATTTTGGAAAGGGTGCTAAACTATCTCCTAGGTTCATGGGACCCTTCAATATTGTGGAAAAGAAGGGGCTTGTGGCCTATCAACTAGACTTGCCTGATTCTTTGAGGCGTATGCACAATGTTTTTCACGTATCTGTTTTGAGACATTATGTTAGTTATCCTACACATGTTATTGACATGAGTTCTTTGCAGGTATTGGACGAGGGTGCACTCACAACAGATCCAATCCGCATCCTGGAACATCGCATTCAACAACTATGACGTCGAACAGTAGACCAGGTCAAGGTCTAGTGGGACAACTATAGTACACACTCGACAACCTGGGAGGATGCATATGATATCCGTCAACAGTTTCCATTTTTGTTTGATAGCTAGACATATGATAATGTGATACACTCTATTTCGGCACTTACATACTGTGAAAATTTGTGATGAAATTTAAAACAAGACAGGGTGTATGTAACATCCTGCTCTTTCACGCACTGAGCAGACTTATTCTTTTAGGACACTTGCATGCAAGTGATCTGGGTCATTATACTATTGGTTGTTTTGATTATGATTATGAGATATTGGGGATTTGGTGATATGTTATTTTTTTCATATTTACATCGACGGGTGATATTGACGGGGTTCTCCTGAGTGTGTAGGACTCTGGACATTGAGGATGCAGAGGCATCAATGAAACCCCTTGGACTTTGGATCGAGTCAGGGAGTGGATTTTTAGGGTTTGAATGTTTTTGATGTGACATATGTACATATGATTAAATATTATGATGTTGACTATTATTTCTAACATGATTCATTCATGGATGCAGGATGAGAGTAGCTTGTCAACCAGACTCACATTTGTGTTGGATTACTGAGAGGGAGGGTGAATCAGTAATAGAGCAATTTAATCCTTTTTCACTATATAATCCAAGTGTTATATCAATGAAGCATTGTCATCCAATAACTTCRGAGTAAATAAGCAATGAACAAATGAACAATCATACACATACACAGTACACTAGTGTTTTACGTGGAAACCCAAATTGGGAGAAAACCACAWAATGATTTTTCTTATATGTCTTGAAGAATTACATTCATTGGAAGCACCAACTTCCTCTGTTTTCTAGTTGCAACTGGAAGGAGGCTCCAACCCCCTAGTTTCTTAGGCTACAACCTGAAGGAAGCTCCAACTCCCCAATTCTCTGGCTACAACCAGAAGGAGGCTACAACCCCCTATGTTCTCTGACTACAACCAGAAGGTGGATACAACCACCTGTTCTTGCCCCGTCCTGCCACAATGAAGTAGAAGTAGAATGATGGAACCACTGTCACACTATCATTGTGATATATACCACTGTAAACTTGTACCAATAAATCTAAACCATGCTTCAACCATGCATCAACCTGTACCTCAACCTGTAATCAAGTTGTACCATAAAAAAGTGCATCAACCATGCACTAGCCTGTACCAAACAACCTGTAATCAACCTGTACCATAAAAAGGTGTATCCAACCATGTACCAAGTATGTACCAGTCATGTGTCAACTACTCATCAACTATGACTCATCAATATGTACCAACATCATCAACTATACACCTCATGTATGTGCCGACTCATCAACTACTTGTCTCAACCATGTACTCAACATGTACCTCAACCAAAATCCATCATCAATTACATCATCCAAATATGATTTGTAACTCTCTAATAGACCTGGTGTATATGATCACATTCCTACAAACTTTTCTTCACTTTAACAATAAGAGACTTAGCATTTTTATCAAACTTTTTTTTATTCTCACATGCCTAGTTTTGGATTAGTCAACAACCCTAACTTGAAGTAATCATAACTTTGAACCTGTAATGTATAAAGATATGAAACTGATACACAATTTTCTTTAGTGTGTTTTATGCAATTCCTCCAGGCTTCACTACTTGTAACCTCTCAAAAAAGGAGTTATAGCAAGAATGGCATACCTTTCTGAATTCTGGATTATTCTAGAGAGTGACCTTGTATAGCGTGCCATGCTCAACACAAATTTATCATAGCCATTGGAGGGTGAGGAAGGGGCAGAAGTGGATTTTCCTTTGTCAGGGGTATTGTGGGCCTCGATTTTCAACCTCTTGCTAGCATGGGAAGACTTAACTAGTGAGTGGACAGGGGAATCTTCGACAATCTGATTGATAGGTGGGGGAGAAAGTAAAGACAAATTGGGCCAACCAAAATGTTTGGAGACTATCGGGTGGACAATCTCTTGCCATCCGTCGTTTTCAGGAACCTTAGGTTGCAATGAGACATGAGGGGGTACAAGAATACACAGGGCTTGTGGATATGGGAAGGGACGCCTTTCAAGCCTAGTTTGGACCATTCCTTGCCCAATCCAATTGAAACAACCATCTTGATTAGTTTTCCTAACTCTCGCGACTCAACATCAAAGTCAATGGAGAATATTGGCCTTCTCAGGCTCTTGTTCCAATTAAATCTTCCTCGGTTACCTCTTCCATGGATATCTCGGCTGAAAAAACTCATTCTTGTATGCATGATTGATTAGAAAATAGTTTCTTTAACAACCATACATGACAACTCTTCTAAAATATGAAATAAATTTTGGCTCAGTAACATATCAGACTCATGCAATCCAATCCATACAAATTGTTTGACCGATGTCAATTAGCAAGGGGTGAACAAGGTTTTGGGATATGCGAGGGGTTTGTATTGAGAGAAACATGTTAAAATGAGGGGGAAAAGAACATTGTTACTCCTCACTAACAAAATTAATCAACTAAAATTTAAACCAAAGAACATATCAATGTAATCCATCCATGTGATCTTAAATTGTCACAACTGAGAGATCCTCTTAACTGTAATTAAATTTTAGGAAAAGGGAGTGATTAATGAATATGGGAAAGCGAGGGGACTGTAATTAGCGAAAAGTGGAATAATTGTAGGGAAAGAGATCATATATTGTTCATAAAATTAATTAAGTAATCCATGAAACCATATTAAATGAAAAAGATCCAACACTCACCAAATAGTCACTGTGATCAATTAAACAACTACTGTGTATCATTTAATCATTTCTACGTATTAACTTCTCATTGTTCACAATTAAATTTTTAAAGCTGTGTCATCAAACTCAAAACAATATGCCTTCCAAAACAATTTGTATAAGAGTTTTTTTTCTTCTTATTTGTCTCATTTAATGTTTAAAACAATTTCCAAATGAACACATAGTCACTTGTTTCCACTCTATTCAACATCAAAATATCCACCATTGTCCATGAATTATTTCCTCAATCAAATACAGACACAAAAATTGTGCCTGATTCCATTCCTCTAACCAATTTAATAATCAAATTGCAAATGAAATCATATTGTTATAAAAACCGTGCCCATAGCTGATGGTGTAATCAACGATATCCATAAACATATAAAATAGACATCCAAGTCACAACTATCACAATTTTAAATTGCAATACTCTCGATTGTCAATTAAAAGAAACAGTAACAACAACCACCATTTCAACTTAAACATGTTGTAGGAAACCCACACATACCAACGCATCACGCAAAAATAATACTCTGAATCAAACCATAACAATGTTTGAGTTATCAATCCATCAAAAAGAGGTAGTGACTGTATGCATGATTACATTTCTCAAATCAATCAATTAAAACCATGCTGAGCCATCGAATCAACTGTCATGACAAACAAATACAGTGATTATAGACCAAACACCATTTTAGACTTCAATTGTGTAATCAACCCGATCAACAAAGACGAGGCCATAATAAAACCACTACCGACGCTACTCCACAACAGTCAACAACATACCCTACTAGAAACAAATGCTTCATTTATCAAAATCGGGCTTGAATAATCAAGGGTTCGCTTTGTGGAAACAACAAAGGGAGACTGGAATCGACCACCAACAGCAGGTGAGAACTTTCAAGACAACATGGTGGATACACCAATGGGTTTGCAAGATGGGGTGACAGTTCTCCAAGTAGGAGAGAGTATGAACAAAGGAGAAGAGGCTTCCTTTTGGCCTGTCATGTCATAACACCGAGAACACACAGGGTATAACCCTCATGGTTTCCCAATCAACCCGAATAATGTTGATATAAAACAGAGCCATGAAATAAAAAACAACCCTAAAGACAACATCTTGGCATAATAGCCACCCAAGCCAACTGTGTAGAAACCACAATCATATACGAATCCACCTCCAGGCAAAAACGAAAACGGTGACCCACGGTGGTTCAAAATCAAACGCAACAACCAAATAATACTGGGTATGTTTACAAGAACTGTGTGAAGATGGCCAACAATTATGGACCAAATGAAACCCTCCAAGCAAAACCCATAAGACAACAGAGAGCCTTCGTGGATTTTATCACACTAAATTATCAATGAAATGTGACTTCAACTATCCAATTCTTTCATTTATAGTGAATACACATAACCAACCATTCCAGAGAAATCTCACAAGTTTACATAGTTTCCGGTCTCAAGAAAGCACAAACCCACACATCATCGAGCCAATATTTATTTCATAGCTAGAGTGGGTTCATGGATGGCAAAAAAGACATACCTATAACCAAATTGCCTTAAAAATGCGAGCTTTGCCGAGCATTTCTTCCCTTGCCTGAAAATCGGAGATTAACCACAATGAAACACAATTGAACAATATCCAAGATAGGGTGAGGGCCAGTGGCAGAGGTATGGAGTGACGTGCAGTAAACACACGTCACTTACATCCTCCACTCGTTCAATTACTTAGTACACACCAACCAACTCTCCATTAATCCATGCATCAAAACCAACATCCATTACTTGTCAAATGCGCCACCCTATATCACATTAACCAATTCCAAACATACCATAACACGTATCAAATGTTCCTGCATATGACTCAATATATCACATATCCATTAACATTGTTAGTTAGGACTAACATTATTCCCTTTAAATTTTGAATGCATACTGTAGCATCGTATAACATAGTAGCATAATTGCTTTCTTTTGTATTTTGTTCATATTGCTTTATTTCTTTTCAATTGCTCTTATTTGTTGTTACTAACATGTATCTTTTGTAGGTGTCACAAGTAATAAATAAAGGGGTAAACAACAAATGTAACAATGGATATGATAAGCCATTATGACATGACATTAGAGCCTAGAGCATGCATTATCCATCATCCATTTGAATAGAACCAACATTTCAGCATCATCATGTAGAGCCCTGCAAGCGATGTCTAACAATAGCATACATATCAAATCAAAACCTAATCCTCCAATCAACAAGGGGGTCCCACCTACTAGTATTATAAATATAATTAGTTTATAATTAATAGGCTTTAGAAATACTTTGTGGGCAAAATCCTGGTTGTGATTTTGTCATCAACAAACTGGTGACTCCACAGGGAAATATTTTTCAATAGATTTAGAACTCAGAACACATGGTTTGGTAGACCAAGAAAAGCAGATCAAGAAGAGATAACTAGGATGATTATGTAGCAGGGGGAACTAATTGGATTTAATGGAAAAATGATCGGGAATTCGGAATAACTCATGAAAAATTTTAACTATGAGAAGGTTTACCCCTGTATACATAATCATTCAACAAGAATATTTTATTACTCCAAGGAGAAAAATTTATGGACTTCCCTTTTTAACTCTCAAATGGATGAAGAAAAGGAAAACAAAAGTGGGAGATAACCAATTTCTTTATAAGACAACAGTGAAAGAAGATACAAAATTCAAGTGTGCTTTCAGGGGAAACATCGTAAAAACTATGCAAGCTTGATTGTTATTGATTAACAATGCCTTGCAGGAGTTTCACTGTGGAAGAACTGATCCAACGTCTTATTCTTGACCAAAATCAACTAAAAGATGGAAAACAATAAAAATCATGACATAATTAAGATTACAAAATTTAAAATAGTAGAAAATAAAATGACAGAAATGTAGAAGCATCAGGAAATTATTTAAATAGAAAGCAGAAATCAAACTACCGTAAAAGCATAAATAAAAAACACTGGAAAAAAACAAGTAGAGCTAGACTACTAGTATACAGAAAATCTAAATAGCGTTAAAACTCTTCAAGTTGGTTCCACGTAATTTTTCAAGACATAACCATTGGTGCTATAGGAAAACAATCACTCTTGTAAATCCTTTAGAATGTAAGAATTAGTACCCAGAACAAAAGCAATCTTGAAAGGACCCAGCCATAGTTTTTAAATTTTTGAATGTCTTCCCCTATCAGTGTGCGTTGAATCCCATGGCAGTACCTTTTCATTGAATTTAAACTTGACAATTTTGACACTCTTGTTGAAATACTTCTTAACAATTTGTTGTCTCCTTTTTATATTATCCAAAGAAAACATCCTTTTCTCTTCTAAAGCTAGGAGTGCATTTATCCTTTGTGAAATATCTGAAGAATTTAATTCTTTGATCTGTAGCATCAACCTTAAGGAAGAAAGTTCCATATGAGTAGGCAAGAGGGATTCTTGACCATAGAAAATCTGAAAAAGGGTGCAACCAGTGCTTACCTTGGTGGTAGTTCGATCTTCCCAAAGGGCGTAAGTGAGGATGGTGTGCCACTGACGAGGCTTATCTTTGATGAGCCTTTTGACGATCCTCACCAGATTTTTATTGGTAGACTTGGACTTCCCATTTACTTGGGGATAATAAGTTGATGAGGTGAAATTTTTAACCCCCAACTTAGCTAAAAATTGGGTCAGATTAGCAGAAATGAAGGCAGGACCATTGCCTGTAATAATTTCCAATGGAATACCAAATCTAGAAAATATGTTATTTTCAAGGAAAGAAATTACCTGATCATTTGTTGAATGCTTAAGTGGGACAAATTCATTCCATTTTGTAAAATAGTTTGTGGATGTCAAAATAAAACCTTATCATGCTGAAGATGGGGGATTAATCGGACCAATAAAATCCAATCCCCACTTTGAAAATGGAAATTCTAGGAGGACGGGTTGTAATGGCATGGTTGAAAGGCGTTCTTTCCCAACAAATTTTTGGCACTTGTCACAAGGTATCGAAAAAACATAAGAGTCATGAAATATTGAAGGCCAATAGTATCCTTTTCTAATAATATTGAAAGAAGAGGTTTTAGCAAAAAAATGGCCTCCTACATGAATGACCAAATATGAAGAAACATGAGTTTTTTGCAACAATTTGTGTGCATCCTCATTGTTTACACAGCGAAGCAACACACCATCAGTAGATATTCGAAACAAGAAGTCTCCTATAATGACATATCTTGCAAATTCAAGACAAATCCTTCTCCTTTGATGAGTGTCTATGTTGTTTGGACATCTTTGGTTTTGTAAATAGTAAATTAAATTCTTATACCAGGGATGTTCAGACACAGGGAGGATCTGGTTATCAATGTAAAAAAGAGTTGATAGGGAGCTATCCTATTCATCAATCTCTTCACTATTCTCGGCATGATGAGATAAGTGAAGGGCTAAGTCACATCCCTTGATGGTGGTAGAAGTCACGATATTCATATCATGCTCCTGGATATTGGCAAGACAATGTGCAAGCTTCCTTGTAAGATAAGTCTGTGAGAGAAAAAACTTGACAACAGGTAGAGGGACTTTTACAACGTATGCTTACCTAGGATAAAGTGGTGAAACTTCTCAACAACTTTAACAAGAGAGAAAATGTGTTTCTCAGTAAAGGAATATTTAAAGTCATCATCAGACAAGCTTTGAATCATGTAAGCCACTCGTTTTTCATTACCTCGGTCATCATTTTTCATGAGGACAACAAAAACTACCTCCTCGGTGGCATTAATATATATCATGAATTCCTTATCAAAATAAAGCTTCACCAAAACCAGTGCAGAACTTATATCGTGAATTCCTTATCAAAATAATTTTTGACATCATTTTTCCAAGAAAAATAACGATCTTGCTTAAGCAGATTATGAATTGGTTTGACCATCACAGCAAAATCTGGAACAAACCTACGGACAAAGTTAATAACCCCCATAAAAGAATGAACCTCCTTCTTGGAAGTGGGAGTAGGCAGATTAAGGATAGAAGTAATCCTTTTAGGATCAATTCTTATTCCTGAATCAAAGACAATGTGTCCAAGGATCTTTCCCTCGTTAACGTCGAAAATAGACTTAGAAGGATTTAGAGAAATTCCAAATTTCCTACATTGCATGACAAATTTTCTCAGATGACCAAAATGATCTAATCGGATTTTAGAATAAACAATTAAGTCGTCCAGGTATATCTGAATGATCTTGCCAATCAAATCATCGAAATTTATTTACATAGCTCTTTGAAAAGTGGCACCTGCATTAGATAATACAAAAGGAATAAGTTCATAAGAAAAGGTACCCCAACGAGTAATAAAGGTGGTTTTATATTTATCTTCCCTTGTTACCCTGATTTGATTGTAACCAGAAAAACTGTCAAGTAAGGACATCATTTGCGACCCTGCAACTTGCTGCAAAATCATCTCCATGTTACGAAGAGGAAAGTGATATTTTATACTAGCTCGATTTAATGCACGAAAATCAATGCATAATCTGTTATGACCGGTTGTTTTCTGAACATGAACCAAATTTGAAACCCATTCAGAATATTTGAATCGAAAGATGATTCCAACCTTCAATAGTTTTTCCAAATCCTTTCGAATAGTTTCTTCTAGTGTAGGGTTGATAGATATTTGTGTTTTCCTAAATGGTTTTATTCCTTCCTTGATGGGAATGGCATGATGTATAAGATCAGGATCAAAACCACAAAGATCCTCATAAGACCAAGCAAAAACATCTTGAAATTCAGCAAGTAGCTTGGCAAACTTCATTTTCTCTTCATCAAAACATTGGGCACCCAATTTAATGTTATTTGGAGCCTCGGGTGTCCCAATATTCAAGGAGATGGTTTCACCCACCTTCCTTTTTGACTCCTCTTCTTTCTATTTCTCTTTATTTCCTACATCACTCGATGAAAATGCACTTTCTAGGGGAGTCAAGCCTTTAGGGATCCTGTCATTTTCTATGGATATAATTTCCTTGGGCTTAAAAGGTTAATTTTGAACGAAAGCACAAATTCTCTCGTCATTAGGGAAGAAATTCCAAGACTCTATATTGTCAGGGATATGTGGATGATATAGAGATCTAAAAGTACAATGAGTTCTATGTGGCAGAAGTTTTCGAGTAGGAGAGGCTACAAAGACAACTAACCGATCAACCATTGAGTTTAATTCCCTCTTATCATGAGTTATGTTGAAAGATAATAGGTTCGAGATAAGTGCCCAAACAGTTTGTGTGTATCATTTCATCAACTTGTTTCTAGGGGAGTAGATCTTATGTAGAAGGTTCACAACAAGGTCGAAGTCCCCAAAAACTAAAAGGTGACCACAACCGATATTATAGGCATTTTCAATGCCTAGTAATAAATCTTCGAATTCAGTGAAATTATTCGTGAAGGAAAACTCCAACCTATAAGAAAAGTTATGGATTTTTCCTATAGGAGAAATCAATACAATGCCAGCTACATTTCCTTCATTTGAGCATGATCCATCAAAGTGCATCTGCCACATACCATCATCCAAATCGATTTGTTCCAAGGGAATGTTATCCTCCTCAACAAAGATGGAATACACTCCTTGGTCATCTTTGATATATTTCACATTAGGTTGTGCGACACTCTCTATTTAACGTGAAATCCTTCCCTCTCTAAGGACTATAATGTTCTTACCATTTCGAGGAATGGATAAATGTGTTCCCTCAAGTGAGAGGTATCCACCTGTTAAAGCTTTCCAATATCTTCCCAAGATGATTGAGTAATTGCTTACTGGCACATCAATTACCTGAATACTAAGGTTTATCCTTATTTCAGGGTGTGCGCACAAAACTAAGGTCACATATTTAATATCGCATATGCTTTTTTTTTGTAGACTATTATAAGAGAGCATGCTTCTAGCGTTTTCATTTGTACAAGACAAGACTATCCCTTCCATAATAATATTCGACAACACACTTGGGTCCAAACCACCATCAATGAGGAAACAATGGGAAATCTTATCCATAATATTTACAGAAATATAAAAAGGGGGATTTTTTACAGGGTATCTAAAGTAATGTACACCTACTTTATTTACAGATGAATCCTCTTCATTTAACTCTTCAGAAATATTGGCCACAATGGAAGATTTTCCTTCCATCAATTGTTTCATATGCATGTGTTGTTCAGGGATGACAACCATGTCTAGAAGGGTTGCATCTTCTTTGATTTTGGCCAACTGATTCAAGACATTTTACTTGGAAGAGTGGAGAAGGGAAGTTGTTCCTTGACTGTCAAGAACCTTAGGAACTTGAACCGTAGAAGTGGGTAAAGATGAGCTTGGGATAGAAGAATTGCGGGGAGGATCATATTTTCTTTTGGGAGTGTAGGATTTGTTCATAGTATTTATGATCATGACATCCTCTGGTTCTGCAAAATCTAAGACAACGATGGTGGTTTTTGGTCTTTTACCAAAGATCTTATCTCTAGCACTCTTCCTTACCTCACATGTGGCTTCCCCATGGTGTTCCTCGCAAACGTTACACCAACTTCGGGGCAAGATAGCTTTAGGATGAAGATTATTTTCAATTGGATTCTTAAAGGGGGGTGCGGAATAGGGTGAAGTTCTAGGGGTATCATACAATTATTCATATAGTTCCTTTTCGCCCATACGCTATCATACAATTATTCATATCCTGTACTAGCCATAAGAGGGAGGACATATATGTTTGTTTAACCAATTCTCCACGAGGAAGACATGTTCTTTCAAGTTGTTCTTCATACTCTAAACAAGTATGTAGAGTGGAATCGAGGTTATCAATGGCTTTCTCCTCAAGCCTATGACGATAAGGGGAAGGTAATGAATTGTAATAATGCATGAAAGTGGTTTGGTTATGAGGTCGAATGAGTTTAGGGATTTGATTTTATAACTTACTGAAACACAAGTTGAAGGACTTGATGGTCTCACCATCCTTATAAGAGATGTTATTGTATTCCCATAATTTATCAGCTAGTATTTTAGATTTCCCATAAGTGGATCTGAACCAATAGATTAACTCCTCCCAAGTAGACATAATATTAGGAGAGAGGTCAAATAAATCGGTCACATCCTTTCCTTCCAAGGAATTGACGAATAAGCGCATGCAAGTATCATTGTCATTTGCTCATATGTTGCGACAAGCATTAGAAAATTCCACTAGGTGTTAATTTGTAGTGACAGTGTTATTTCCTGAAAACCTAGGAAGATGCTCTTTGAATTTAGGTAGTGAATGAGTAGAGGGTTCTAGGTTAATGGGAGAGGAAACATGCCACAAGGTGGTTGTGGCATCTTCTTCAAACTAAAAAATCTCATACATTTTAATGACTTTGGTGGTATTTGTGGTAGATTGGACAAGGGTATGGTGGCTATATAAGAGACCAATCACTGATGAAGTTGAAGACTGAGAAGAGGAAGCACTTCCAGTGCCACCAGCGCCACCACTAGATTCCATCTTATGGATGATAGGTGAGGGAGAGAAGGACGAACTGGATGAGTCAAAGAAAGTTCTTGTTAGAGAACTTTGTTGGGTAGATAACACAACATTCCTTCCTCCTATTTCATAAATAGGATTCATTTTGGGTGATAAGCATATTCTTCTTATAGAAACATGAGAGTCTAAGGACATGAAAGAAAGGCCAAAACTGAAGAAACAAGAAGGTTACTACTGATTTCTAGGCTATCTACGTCTAGCTTTCCAACATTCTTAGGCACTAATATATCGTTCAATTGCTGCCCATGAATGATTAAGACTAGCACGAGTATTGGCAGTGCCTAAAATGGTGTTAAATAGATTCAAAGCAATGCTGGCATGATCTTGAAGATCGGGCTCAATATTGGGTTTCCTTGCAACATGCACAGTCATTAAGAAATAAACAACCAAAGAATCAATATAAAAAAAATAGATGTATTCGATGCAAATCAAGCATAAAAATTAACCAGAGAGATATTGAAGATCTCCCCAGTATGGTCGCCAAATAAATGTTGAGGAAAAGATATGAAATGTTCTTACTCAAGAATTTTTAGATTTTGCTTGGCTAAAGAAAAATAGACGGGAATATCACCATGTGTTTATAGCCCTCAAAATTAATATCCTAACTCACAAGTATTGATTACAAGTGCTTAAGCTGGTTTTTTATATTAAAAGATTGCTGAAAAATTCATTATTTATGTGTTTTTCTGAACATAACGGATGATGAAATAAACATATTGACAGAAGTAAACATACCAAGTTGATAATCAAGACAAATGAGACATAAAGAAATCCTTTATTTATTTCCAATTCATCAAAGAGTCACTCTCTTTACAAAATTTAGTGAAGAATTTTTGGACCAAAGTCAAACTTAGACGTCCTCGATGAAACATACAAAAGGACTTTTAAGAGAAAATAAAAAATTGAACTCTAAAAGTTGCATCATCTTGCCATAGATTATTTCCCTCTCGACTCTGCACAATAGTCTTTGTCAGCCATGAAAACTAATTCACAAACAGACAAGTCTACATAGACTATCAAAGATAGATCAACACCTCTGAAAACACGTGTCTGAATGATGTAATTCAGCCCTGAATCTTATTGTCTACAATAATACCTTGCTATCAAAAAAAATAATTAGGCTTTGAATAAATTAAGGAATGAATGAAAAATGAATTATCTCAACCATAACTCAAAGATAAGACCTTGGTATGCTTCTCCATCTATCCTCTTTTTGTTCCTCCCCTTCCTTTCTCTTTTAAGCAAATTAGAATTGGTTGAAGTAGTTGAACTACTTCATTAGTTAAGTTAACTAAAAGCTCAACCAATGTTTTATTTAGGGGGAAAAGTAATAAATCATAATAATGGTTTTTAAATAAATAATAACTAGTAGGTGGGACCCTTGTGGCTCCCTTTAGCTTTAAACAATCATAACACAACTAGTTAATTAAACAAAACATCCCTCCTTGTGACTCCCATCATTACATTCATATTTGACAACTTATCCAATGATTTTTGAAATTATTTCAAAAACGTATTACTCATATATCCAAAAAAATAACATGTCGTCCAAAATTTCTGAAGTCAACTGTCATCAACAATAAATAAAATAAAACTTAAAATCAATATTTTCCACTCTGAGATGCAATATTTCCCTTGTTTTTGTTTTCACCTTTTGATTTCTCTGAATTTTCCTTTGGTTGTGCTAATCCTTTATGCCTAATCTCGTTGATCACATGAGAACAATCATCCCTCAAATGCATCCGGAAGGACATGGATTTATGAGAGCCATTGGAGGGTGAGGAAGGGGAAACAACAGATTTTCCTTTGTTAGGGGCATTATGGGTCTCGATTTTCAACCTTTTTCTAGCATGGGAAGATTGAACTGGACAGGGGAAACTTGGAAAATCTGATTGATAGGTGGGGGAGCAGGTAAAGACAAATTGGGATAGCCACGATGTCGGGAGACTGTCAGGTGGACAATCTCTTTCCATTAGTCATTTTCGGGAACCTCATGTTGCAATGAGAGATGAGGGGTTACACGTATACTAGGGGCTTGCGGAGCTTGGAAGGGAGGCATTTCATGCCTAGGTTGGACCATTCCTTGCCAAATCCAATTGAAAAATCTAGCTTGAAATAGCTGGCCTAAATCTTGCAAGTCAACACCAAAGTGAATGAAGAATATTGGCCTTCTCAGGTCCCTGTTCCAATTACCTCTTCCTCGGTTACCTCTGCCATGGATAACTCGACTGAAAAATCTCGTTCCTGTATGTATGATTGATTAGAAAATAGTTTCTTTAACCTTGATAGAGAATCCCTCCTAGGCATTTGAAATAAATTTTGGCTTGGTAACATATCAGACTCATGCAATCCAATCCATACAAATTGTTTGATCGTTGTCAATGAGAAGGGGGTGAACTATTAGAATATGAAAGATGTGTGCTCGTTTTACCATTGAAAATACCCTTGTCACCCAACCATAGACCGAAGCCACCCTCCGAGCACCTTAACCTTGACAAAGAATCCCTCCAGAAGCAAACCCTAGGCTAGATATCCAAACTAAGGGTAGCGCACCTTTCCCCAAGGATAGAGCATCAACAAAGGCTGATCAGATGTACCAAACCCTAACCAAAAGATAGTCCAAGCCAAAATGTATCTTCTAGTTGCAGTAGATGCACCAACAACTCTCCTACAGACCTGCACACAAGACTGCAACTGCACCGCACAGAACTGGCTCTCTACAACTGCTGAGATGATGTCAAATGAGAGACTGGAACCCTTTATTTATAGTGGTTCTAGCAGACTTACTGGGGCCGAATTCTCCTTCTGAGTACCTGTCTGTTGAGTATATATTAATTCTTCTGGCCAACTTCTTCTCTTGAAGGCTAATAACCTAATACATATTATCTTCTTGAGTCGACAAGTCTTCTAGGGTTATTAGACAACTCATTAGGTTTTCTCTTGCTTCCCAGAGTTTTCTATTCTCGTCAGGTTTACACGTGGAGGTAAATACCTCCTGCAACTACCATAATATCAACACTCTCTCCTAGCTAGGGAGGTATTATAGGTAATGTTCTTTATCAAAAAACATACCATTCACCCGGTAGCATCAACATAGTTATATGGACTAGATCATGAGCACCATCATCATCATCAACTGAATCATCTCTCGAAACCATACTCTATCTTAGTAATCAGACATGATGCTCACTCCACAAAGTGATGCAAGAGCCATTCTTTTAATCTAGAAGAGAAAATTCTATGAACCATTTTTCATCTAGAAAAATCTTTGTTCATCATTCATCTGGCTGATGATTATCTCCAATAAACTACTAATAGTCTTCAAGGAAATCAAAAAAAAAAAATAGAACACAATTGTGTCTATCCATAATAGTACATAACTACAATCTAGTGGTACACTACCACACCAAGTAACACACAAGTACTTGATCAACGACGTATAGTCACGAACAATGGAACATATCCACCACAATAGTATACATCTACTGTCATACAATATTCATAACAGACATCTGATAGCAACCTGCACAGAAAAATTGTTATGATATAAACTGAATCATCTGGGCCAATCTTTCACTCACATCTATGAGATCTGAAAGAATATCTTCCCTCAGTGTAGAACATCAATAATGGGCTATCTTCCCTATTCTTCTCAAACAAGGAAGAATGATTGTTTGTGATTTCTGAGCCTGGACAATTCCTCACCCTAGGCCATTCCTCCTACCCTAATCAAAGTGCACCCTGGAGAGAATGTATAAACCCTAAGGAATGCCTATCCCTGATTGTTGAGCCTAGACCGTTTCCCACCCTGGGCCATTCCTCCTACACTAATCAAAGTGCACCCTAGAGAGAATGTATAAATCCTAAGGAATGACTGTCTGGGCTATTTCCTCTATTAACCACAAGAGGAAAAGACTATCCTGCATCAACCTCCAAAACAGACCATTCCTCATGTTAACCACAATGAGAAATTGTTGTCCGGCGAGGCGGGCTAGTATTCTTGAGTAACCTTCAAGAAGAGAGATTTCCCTAGACCACTCCCCATGTTAACCA
This sequence comes from Picea engelmannii, assembly GCA_009831015.1. Classification (NCBI taxonomy): domain Eukaryota; kingdom Viridiplantae; phylum Streptophyta; class Pinopsida; order Pinales; family Pinaceae; genus Picea; species Picea engelmannii. Next base: position 1,059,395 of record ML776790.1, read on the forward strand.
CAATGGGAATTCATTGTCTATGATACATTAGCAATCTGTACCATTTCCCATGTTAACCACAATGGGAAATCGTTGTCCGTCAAAAATCTCAATCCACTTTTCAAACAAAAAAGCATCTGTCCAAGATGGACTGTTTTTCAATCTTGAAAATGAATGTCTTCAATAATATATTCAGTGCTCCCTCCCAAACTGGGATTCATCTCTTCCCTTTTCAATAAGGAAGTTGTTTCCACGAGCTCCATCTTGAGTATGCAAACTCTTTCATCTTGGATAGAAGATTTACCAGAATGTCTGCTTATCTTCTCATCTGTGGAGATATGTATTGGAGAACCACTTTCTCCTTTCTGGAATTCATCACGGATAATGTAATTCTTGATTTCAAATGTACTTTAGTCTGGAACATTGATTTTCTATGAAGGCTTTATGTATCTCTAAACAATAGAGTATATCATTGTTGGAAAACTAGAACATATCCATGTGGCACTTCTTCTGTCATCATGAGATTTGATCTACTGAGTAATCATCTTTATGTTATAGGAAATCTTCACCATGCTTCTGTTGTGCACTTGAGGTTCTCCACCAAGTTATCTTCTTCTATCTTCATACAAGGGTCTCTTTATGGTATGCCTCAAGGTCTTTATATTGCTCTTCACACGCTCTTTATTCAATTTCTCTAGAGAACATTCTTTGCATTCATCTGATGTAGAACTCCAACTCATGGATGTTGTAGATGATATAATGACTTATGCAGAGATAAGTCTGGTTTACTAGAACAAGTAATCATCATAATCTTCTCCCTCCATTTGGGAGAACCTCTAGCTCTGGATCTCGCAATGCTTTCATTCATAGGTCTTCCATACATTGTTCTTCATCACGACTTTCAGTTCCTCTGCTTGATTTCTTTTATTGAGTTTATATCAGGATGACAATATTGTGATTCTTGATATAATGACTGGTTGTTCTGGCTTTTCTTCTTTCTTGGAATCTTCATGTTCTTCCTCATGTTTTTCTTTAGATTTTGGGTCCATGAAGTTTCTTATAGATTCCATCATAGGATCACAGATGTGGATGGATAACCAGGGATACTTTAAGGATTCTCTTTGAAGAATACGTACTTGTATTTAATGGCTTCTATCATGGATACATACTTCATCATCTTCGATGGATCATAGGATTAGCTCCCTCCTAATCCTTGCTTCATGTATGAGTGCATATAATCGACTCCCTCCATCTAATAGAGTCCAGGCTTCCATCTACATCCTTATTGTCTTTTGCAATATATAATTGGCTCTTTTTTCTAACAAAGTCCACGCTTCCATCTTGTTGTCTTCTACAAAACGTCATAAGTCTTTTTCCAATTTCCTCTCGATTGCTAATGTCTTTCTATCTTTTCTTCTTCTAAGTCTCTTCATGATTGATTCAGCTTATCTTGCAATAGCTTCCACATGATTTGTATTTCATCCTTTCATGTGTATTATCTAATGATATCCATTCTTATCTTGTTGTTCTTCCATAGGTATAGTTCTTCTTGGAATACATTATCTTCCGAGAGATAGATATACAAGATATGTGAAGAGAAGATGCAAACAAGATATGTACAAGAAATAAGAAGAGTTATGTTACCTTTAGAAGAAGAGGTCTCTTCCATCCTACTTAGTCTTCTTTGTAGGTTCCTTTTCTTTGGAAATTGATGCTTGGTGCTTCTCCTTCCTTTTATTTAGCTTGGGACAATGATTCTTGTAGTGACCATACTTTCAACGGTTGAATCATTGTACTTCTGAAATGTCTTTCTCTTGATTTGGCTTCCTCCTTGAACCAAAATTCCTTTTGTTCCTTAAGTTCTTGAATATTTCTATGAAGGATTGATCATCGTACTTCTTTTGGGGTTTCTCTTTTGCACCGATCCTTGATTTTTCTTGAGCACAACAAGTCCAAAGTTCTTCAAATGTCGGATACTCCTTTCTTGTGTTCATTCTTGTGGAAAATGAATCCCACGTCTTAGAAAGACCATTGAGTACTATGTTTACCAACTCCTTCTCTGAGATGATCTCTTCAATAGCTTGTAGTTTATCTCTTAATTGAGAGATTCTCACAAAGTATGATGTTATGTTGTCGTCATCATTCATTTAGACTCATTACTTGTCCAATGTTTCTGACTTAAAAGAGATTTGTTAGGGCATCGTACATCTTTTTCGATGAGTCAATATGGGAGATGTAGGGTATAAAGTGGTCTTTAATAGATTCCACTATGATACTCATAGCATTGATATCACTGTCTTTGAACTTCTCCATAGTAGCAACGTTCTGCGGTTCCTTCTCTTTTCCTTCTTGAAACTCTGGCTTCACGATCTTTCCTTTCACAATATCCAACACTTTATTCCTGGCAAGGATGAGTTCAATCCTTCTCTTCCATGCTCTGAAGTTAGAGGCTCCATCTAACTTGTTCTCTGACTTCATAGAATAAGTCATGGCTGCTTTGACTTGGTCAAACCCTAGATTTCACCACAAACCCAACCTTGACGTCTTGGCTTGCTGAGAATACTAGGAGATGCACTAAGCTAGGGCACACTAATCTGTCCGGGGATTAGGCCAATATATTTACTTAAGGTGCCTCAATGAGAGGATTAGGGTTTCTGCAACTACTCCTGCTAGTAACCCTAGCGACAGTGTCTTGGAAGCTCCTTCTTCTAGTAACCCTAACGACAGTTCCTCAATGAGCTCAATATCCTAGCAGCTATGTTTCCTTCCATTCTTTAGACTGAATGAAGGAGGTGTGGGCCCATAACCTATTAGAATATGAAATATGTGTGCTCATTTTACCATTGACAATACCCTTGTCACCCAACCATAGGTCGAAGCCACCCTCTAAGCACCTTAACCTTGACAGAGAATCACTCTGGAAGAAAACCCTAGGATAGATAGCTGAAAAAATGGTAGTGCACCTTTCCCCAAGGATAGCGCATCAACAAAGGCTGATCAGATGTTCCAAACCCTATCCAAGAGATAGTCCAAGCCAAAATGTAGTTGCTAGCTGGAGCAGCTACACCAACAACTCTCCTCCAAACCTGCGCACAAGACTACAACTGCACTGCGTAGAACTGGCTCTCGACAACTGCTGATATGATGTCAAATGAGAGACTGGCACCCTGTATTTATAGTGGTTCTGGTAGACTTAATGGGGCAGACTTCTCCTTCTGGGTACCTGTCTGTTCAGTATATATTAATTCTTCTGGCCGAATTCTTCTCTTGAAGGATAATAACATAATATATATTATCTTCTTGAGCCAACAAGTCTTCTAGGGTTATTAGCCAACTCATTAGGTTTTTTCTTGCTTCCCGGAGTCTTCTATTCTCGTCAGATTTACACGTGGAGGTAAATACCTCCCGTAGCTAACATAATATCAACATGAACAAGGTTATAGGATATGTGAGGGGTTTGTATTGAGTGAAACATGTTAAATGAGGGGGAAAAGAAAATGGTTACTACTCACTGAAAAAAACAATCAACTAAAATGTAAACAAAGGAACATATCAATGTAATCCATCCATGTGATCTTAAACTGTCACAACACAGAGCTCCTCTTAACTGTAATTAAATTTTAGGAACAGAGAGTGAGTAATGAATATGGGAAGGCGAGGGGCTTGTAAGTAGAAAAAAGAGGAATAATGGTAGGGAAAGAGAGAGGATATTGTTCATAAAATTAATTAATTAATCCATTAAACCATAATAAATGAAAAATATTCAACACTCACCAAATAGACACCGTGATCAATTAAACAACTACTGTGTATCATTTATTCATTTATGTGTATTAACTTGCTCATTGTTCGCAATTAAATTTTTAGCAAAGTGTCATCAAAATCAAAACAATATTCCTTCCAAAACAATCTGTATAAGAGTTTTGTTTCTTCTTATTTGTCCCATTTAATGTTTAAAACAATTTCCAAATGAACACACAGTCCCTGATTTCCACTCTGTTCAACATCAAAACATCCACCACTATCCATGAAGTATTTCCTCAATCAAACAAATACAAAAAAATCGTGCCCGATTCCATTCCTCTAACCAATTTAATAATTAAATTGAAAATGAAATAATATTGTCATAAAACCCATGCCCATCTCTGATGGTGTAATAAATTATATCCATAAACATATACAGTGGCCATCTAAGTCACAACTATCACGATTTTAAATTGCAATACTCTCGATTGGCAATTAAAACACACAGTAACAACAACCACTATTTAAAATTAATCATGTTGTAGGAAACCCACACATACCAACGCATCACGCGTGAAGAATACTCACAATAAAACCATAACAATGTTTGAGTTATCAATCCAACACAAGGATGTAGTGACTGTATGCCCAATTCTATTTCTCAAATCAATCATTTAAAACCATGATGAGCCATTGAATCAGTTGTCACAATAAACGAATACAATGATTATACACCAAACACCATTTCGGACTTCAACTGTGTAATCAACTCGATCAATAGAGACGATCCCATAATCAAACCACTATCGATGTTACTCCACAAAAATCAACAACATACCCAACTAGAAATAACTGGTTCATTTATCAAAATTGGGCTTCAATAATCAAGGGTTCACTTTATGGAAACAACACAGGGATGTTGGAATCAGCCACAAACAATAGGTGAGAAATTTCAAGACAACATGGTGGACACACCAATGGATTTTCAAGACGGGGTGACAGTTCACCAGGTAGGAGAGAGTATGAACAGAGGATCAGAGGCTTCTTGTTGGCCTGTAATAACACCGAGAACACGCAGGGTATAACCCTCATGGTTTTCCAATAAACCTGAATAATGATGACATAAAATAGAGCCATGAAATAACAAACAACCCTAAAGACAACATCTTGGCATAATAGACACCCAAGCCAACTGTGCAAAAACCATGATCAGATACGAATCCACGACCAGGTGAAAATGAAAACAGTGACCCACGGTGGCTCAAAATCAAATGCAACAACCAAATACGACTTGGTATGTTTACAAGAACTATGTGGAGATGGCCAACAAGTCTGGACCGAATGATACCCTCCAAGAAAAACCCATAAAACAACAGAGAGCCTTCGTGGCTTTTATCACACAAAATTATCAATGAAACGTGACTTCAACTATCCAATCCTTTCATTTACAGTGAATACACATAACCAACCATTCTAGAGAAATATCACAAGTTTAAATAGTTTTCGGTCTCAAGAAAATCACAGACCCACACATCATCGAGCCAATATCTATTTCATAACCAAAGCGGGTTCATGGATGGTGAAAAATACATACCTATAACAAAAAATCCTTAAAGACGTGAGCTTGGCCGAGATGTTCTTCCCTTGCCTGAAAATTAGAGCTTAACCACAACGAAACACAATTGAACAATAGCCAAGATAGGATGATAGCCAGTGGGAGAGTAATGGAGTGACTTACAATAAATGCATGTCGCCTCCATCCTCCACTCATTCAATTACTTAGTACCTGCCATCCAAATCTCCATTAATCCGTGCATAGAAACCAACATCCATTACTTGTCAAATGTGCCACCCTATATCACATTAACCAATGCCAAACATACCATAGTGCGTATCAAACGTGCCTTCATATGAATCAATATATCGCATAGCCATTAACATTTTTAGTTATGACTAACACTATTCCATTTAAAATTCAAATGCATAGTGCATCATCGTATAGCATAGTAGCATAGTTCCTTTCTTTTGGATTTTGTTCATATTGCTTTATTTATTTTCAATTGCTCTTATTTGTTGTTACTAACATGTATCTTTTGTAGGTGTCACAAGTAATAAATAAAGGTGTAAACAACAAAGGTAACAACGGATATCATAAGCCATTATGACATGACATTATATCCTAGAGCATACATTATCCATCATACATTTGAATAGAACCAACATTTCACCATCAATCATGTAGAGCCCTGTAAGCAATTTCGAACAGAATCAGAAATATCAAATCAGAACCTGATCCTCCAATCCACAAGGGGGTCCCACCTACTAGTATTCTATATATCATTAGTTTATAATTAATAGGCTTTAGCAATACTTTGTGGGAAAAATCCTCATTGTGATTTTATCGTCAACACCTACTAGCACTCCCACCATGGTTCGAACTGTAGGTTAACAATTACCTAGTTCGAGAAGACCCACAATGTCATGAGGGAAGACTGTGATAGTCTCTCATGATGATTATAAGGGGTGCGCAATAAGGCAGGGTCCTTATTCCTTAGAGGCCCTTAGTCTCCCACAAGATTACTCGACAAAGTATTGACTCTAGGGGTTTGATGTCTACCAAATTCAATCAAGAGGCTAGTGGCACCCTTGGAGCACATAGTGCATCTTGAAGGGCACATTGTGCAAATCAAACAGAAAGAGGTTATTGGAACCCTTGGAGCACCTAGTGCATCTTGAAGGGCATGTCGCGCAAAGAAAACAGAAGGAGGCGAGTGGCACCCTTGGAGCATGTAGTGCGTCCTAAAGGGCACATCGTGATTTCAACTGGTAAGTAAATAAACCTAGTTCCTAGAAAACTATTCCTCCTTAGGACCTGGTCGGCCTTAAAATGAATGATGTGATAAGTAAATTTTAATGACTAATTTTTCCTTAAGAACTGTCACCAAGCCTAGTGAATTGAAAACTTAGGTCTGAGTAGAACATTAGAACAAAAAAAAACTAATTAGACATATAACCAGATTAAAGTGGAAATTTTAATTCACTAAGGTCCCTTTTATAAAACTTTAATTCACTAAGGTTCTTTTTATAAAATTTCAATTCACTAAAGATTATTTTATAACTAATAAGAGAAATTCAAACTTTAATTATTAAAGTAAAAATTATAATGGAGGATTAAATTCATAAAAAGAGTAAATGGTTGTTTGTCTAAACTTGCTAATTTTGAACTTAGTTAAAAAAAAACAAAAAAGGGAAACTAAAATAAAAAGGAAAACGAAAACTAAAAGAAAAAGGGAAACTTAAAAAAAAAGGGAAAACTTAAAAGAAAAAAGGGAATGTCTAACTTAGTAACGAATCCAGCCTTGGAACTTTCTATTTATGAACTCAAATAGGATTTAAGTAAGTCGTAAGCCATTTAAGAATTGTAAGGGAATAATGGGACACAAAGGAGCATTTTTAGGAACGATTTTAGGTGCATGAGGGAAATAGACAAATTTATTTAATTAATAAAATTGATTTTCTGGTGCAACTAGGGGATCGAGCGACATGTGTACGGGGGAGGTTTTTTGAAATTAATTAAATTAAAAAAGGAATCTAATGAGGGTTTTGGGAAACTAATGACTAAGAAAAATCTATCAAAATGACGAAAGAGGAGGAGTGTGGATCACATCTGGCTTGCGTAACGTTACGCCACTGAAATTTTATCTTGACTGAACTTTCTCTTGTAGGAGTTGGGATACCCAGCTCAAATAACGAGTGGTAGCTCGACCTTGCGAGGCGATATGGGTGCTAACATTCTCTCGTATTGTGTGTGTGTCCCCTTTGCGGCTCGGGGGGCTCATGGGGAATAAGAGTACACCTAGCATTGGCTAGGAGGTATCAGTGAGGTCTCATCGGTCGACAAGATGGAGTTGGGCGAAGCACGAGCATGGGACATTCACTTCTGGTTCTTCGCGTATGGATATGGTACGCATGTGCTTAATTTGTATTAAATAATAACAAAAATTATTGTTCATGCATTTATTTATTGTCGAAAGATCTCTTGTGTAGATGTTGTTAAAAGAAAAAGACTCGTTTAGTTATGCATATGAAATTTTATCTAAGCAATAGTCGACCGTGTGAAATTGCAAAAGGATCACTAAATTTGTATTTTTGAGCTTCATTTTATTACTGTGTTTTATTGTAGTTTCCAGTTATGGTTGGGAATTTTACTGCATTTTATTATTACCGAGGAAGACTGTGGTTTGGTATCGGGCCATTATTTTATTTTACTCTATATTTTTATTGTTTTTAATACAAATAAATTGTGTTTCTATCTTCTGTTCGTTTATACTTTAAGTTATTAGTCTCTTCCTGAGCAGTCCTCCAGGAGCCAAATCCACTGTATTTCACTCCAGTGTTAAAGATTTAGATTCAACTGCCCTTCTTTCCTTTGCATGGATAATAACTGTACGATCGTTTTTCTACTTAGCAAGGAATTCTCTCCTGGGCATTTATTCCCTCCTTGCCCTCTATGATTATAGTGATATTTTTCTCTGCATTTGATTTTCAGTGTTGTATTGATTCTCTGTGTTTGGGTTCTCTGCGTTTTCATTATTAGAGTTGTATTGATTCTCTGCGCATCAATTCTCTGCATTTTGATTTTCAGAGTTGTATTGATTCTCTGTGCATTGATTCCTTGTGTTTTATTTTTATTATTGATCTCCATGGAGAAGATCTAGATGAAATTTTGTGTTGAAAAATTGTTGGCATTCTCTCTAATCATTGGCATTCTTTGGAATAAAAGGATCTGACTGATGAATCCTTGCTATGCTGCACATTTTTCGTTTGACAAATCGTTGGTGTTATTTACATATTTCGTGTTGGAAAATCGTTGATGTTCTTCATTTATTCCTTATATATATTTCTGTAAATTTGCAGTTAAATCATTCACCACTTGCAATAGTTTGATGAAAATTTTATTACTATAAATTCGGATTTAAATCTGGGCAGCGAACGCTTTCCCACCTGGAAGCTATTCGCCTTTTTCTAAACCGGTTACAATCCATTTCATTAGAATGCGTATCATTATCTCATTTCTCTTATGGAAGTGTATTTTTATTCCCAGTTAACTGTATGTTTATTCCTCTAGTTAATTCCTATAGAACTTAAGTTGATTTCTATAGAACGCACCAATCCCTCAACTCTCAATGTATTCTTAAGTTTATTTCTTATAGGCACAGTTTATTTTAAATGTTAGTTGATGGGTTAGAACAACACCATAAATGATAGAGTAAATTTACAGTGTGAAAATCACAGGTTTCAGAGTTGGCGTTGTCCAACTGTGCATTGATTGATCCCAACAGTTTTCGTTTGTTTAATTCAGTGGTTAAATTTTAATTACAACGTCCATATTCTGTAGTGTCCCTGCCACACTTAATGTTATTTACAATCCAAACTAGAAAACAAGATTACAGAATTCCTATATTCATCAAGGTCATTATGAGCCCGGTTGATAAAATTGACACAATGTACATCTTTCTGGCAGACAACAAGTTGATTATGACGGAGCGATATCATTGTTGTAGAATCATTATCAATATTCAAATTCTAATTATCAATATCGATGTTCAATTTATTAAGAAGTGAAATTTTGATCTAAATTTCGTTAGTATTATATATCAAAGATTTTGTATTACCCGAAAACAATTTATCCCTGAAATTTTTGAACTCAAATTTTTCATAAATGTTCATGGACTATTTGTCGTTCTAACCTACCCTATCTTAGAGCAACATAAGTCTCAACTCAATTCTACATAGATAGTAACATCCTCATAATGATTTTAACCTTTATTCTATTATGGTATTGCACATTGTCTTACACTATATTAACAACCTAGTATATCGAGAGCATAAAGGAAGAGATATGACTAGAATCATATCAAGCTGGATAAACACCTAGTGATTCAATTTGATATTATTATTTCACAGGGTGATTATCTTACCGTTGGGTTACTTGTTTTAGGTATAGTTTTCTTAAACAAGACTGATGTCAACCTTAGTGGGTTTTACAAAGGACTGTCATGCTATCAATTTTGTTGCATCATTGTTATTTAATTAAGGTCACAGAACTTAAATTATTATCAAACCTAGAGGATGTATCTAATAGTTGACAAAATGAAACACTCAATGTTTGGATTACATCCGATGTGGTTAATCTCTTCTTGTTTGTACCAGAGAGGTATCATAGGAATAAAACCGACTTTCCAAATGGGTTGATGTTGTATGATGTATATCATTGAAATTAATGAGGATATTGTTGTTGATACATATAGATACAATCTAGAACAATACTTAACATCTCAAGTTTCATGAGTTTAAGTACGTAGTAAAATTGAATGCAAGATATGTATATATTATTTAAATTATCTTTAATTACGTAATCCTTGTTCTTAATTGGTGATCTTTAGTTAGTTAACTTAGGGTTAGTACATGTTTAAATCAAACTATAGTCT
>ML776790.1:1074008-1133498 GCA_009831015.1 Picea engelmannii
ATGTTTTGTTTATCATTTTTGCATCTTCGACTCTAGAAAAAAGCATTTTATAAGCTTTTTTTTTTCTTTTGTAGACCAAGATACAAGGAATAAAATAATGGCACCCTAGAGTACTCACCCATGTTGTACTTGTCTCAGAAGGTTTCATCTGTAAAAATGGATATAGTAATCAATCCATATGAGATACCAATCAGTCAAAATGAGTAATCCCTGATACAAAGAAGCCCTTTCATCTCCGATGGTATGAACTACTTGATAAAAAAAATTGAAAATCCGAATGTTCAGCACAAAGTAACCCCAACCACTTCTTTGTTGACTAAAGAAAAGAATGTGTTTATCGGAATTCAATGCTTCCATTGGAAGTCCATATTGGGCCTCTAAACTTATAAGAATAAAGTTCAAACATTGTTAGAAAAATCTTTGGAGACTTTACGCTGCTAGTTAAGAAAACATATTTTGCTTGACCTTCATTTCCAAACTGATTTCTACCTCTATCTGTAAAAAAATGCAAAACACTATTTGAATATATACACCAATACAAATGACAAAAATAGATAATGCAAATACATACTACTTAACTAAATGGACCAATGTACACAACACCACCAATATATAATTGTACTCTAGTTAATACAATTCATCAACTTCTGTAGTTGTTTGCATAGTTCACTTATGTTCATAATAAGTTGTGTCATTTTTATTTAATAACCTTGAGGATGAAATATCAATAATAATGCATCCATATCCTGCATAGTTGGTCCAGTAGATATCTTGTATATTGAGTACCTATAATGATGCCCATATTTTGATTCCTTCTTGCTAATTCCAAATAAGAAATTTCCACATGCTTAAAATTTGTATTACTGTAATATAAATAAAAAATATGCTCTAATTTAAATCATAGATATACCATGACACATACATCCATCTTGTGAGAAACAAATCAATGATCCTAAGATTTTTTTTTTCGGAAAGTTGCATGTCAGAAGAATAACCTATGTATATATTCATAGCAAGAGAATGTGAGACTAGATCAAGAAAACAAATACCATAGAACCTAAAAATGAAATCGATTTAATGAAAGGAAAATATTGATTTGCATCAGAGAAACTTTCATTGTTAGTTAATGGTTCTCGACTACTTTCATTGTTAGCTAATGGTTCTCGACTAATTGAGTTTCTTGTTCAAAGTATTAAAGGACAAGTCTTTAAGGATAGCTACCAAATTCATTTTCATCATTTGAAAAACCTTCTTGATAACCCCTACATGGATATCCTAATGTCAATGTATCAAACATTGTATTGGCATCATTGTTTTTCCATATCTTCAATCATAGAAACCCTCAATATATTTTGAAAAAAAAAAATTGGCATTGAAAACCAACTAAACAAGCACCTCACTATAATAAATTACAATGAAAATTTGATGAAAATACAAAATACATATTAGGAGAGAATATCATAATATTGGGGGTTTTATTGGAGGGGGATTTTTAAAGGCATGCATGGTAGAAGAAATAGGAGACCCCAAGGTTTTCTCGTGGAAATGAAAAGACAATATATAACAAAATATTTAATGTGTAACTATGGGAAATGCTACCATATTTGAATTACAGTTAGATATGAACAATATGTTTCACATGAGTCTAATAGTTGAATTTTGAGTTACAATTGGGAAGAATATTTGATTTACAAATAGAGGTGGTCAACATGTTTCACATGTGGGAATTAGTTCCATCCACAAATAGCTTAAGAAAATCCAATATATAAGAATGGTATAAGAGGTCCCCTTTATACTCTGACAAGATTAAACAAAAAAAAAAATATTCATATCTTCCCTTCTGTTGAGAACTCAACACACTTGATGGGTATTCTATATGCATTAATTCCCTCAATTAAATTTTCAACCAAGGATAAGTAAACTTAGAGTTGTAGCACTGTATGAGCCAAGGCATAAAGATACTAATGGAAGTATTATCTAACTAAGGAGATGGTCTACCTAGGGATCAACACTCTATCAATCTACTTTATAAAGAGATGATTCTTTTCAATTTTCATTAATTAACAAACTATATTAATGAGATTTAATTAATTCTAGGATTATGAACTATTTACCCTAAGCAACTTCAAACAATGAATTGATGGACAATTTCTAAATAAGCAAATAACAATCTATTTTAAAGCTAGTTAATCTATTCAATTTTTTAAGTAAGCTATCTCTGAGTTCTTTGATATATTTATCTTTGAGCAAATAAGCAAGTAAACAACTAACCTATCAAGACTATTTTGACAAGTGAACTATATTATTAAAAATAACTCATAACTATTTCTATTTCGCGAAGAATAAATGTTAATCTACTTAATCAAAAGTAAAAGTGTTATGACTATATTCAAATTCTAATTGATCAAAACTATTCTAACTTGCAGTAACAAGAAAGAAAGTATTCAAAGATGATGATCATGTCTTCGGTGTGGAATAACATCATGATGGCTTAGTTCAAGAGGAATTAATTGAATGCTGACTTATACAGAGAAATGGAAAGTGTGAATAAGGAAATATAAAGAAATATTTTTCATCATAGAAGAAACACTAAGTATTTTGGGAACTCATGTGATCTCTAAACTTTATACATCAATCATTAGCAATTAAAAGCACTCTTATTCAAACTCGCTACTTCAAGCAAATCTATAAAATCATGAACTCATGATTAAAAATCCTAATTTGAATTCACTCTGTGCAAACTTCTAATTCTTGATCAATGTCAACTAGAAATTACAATTCAAATCCATATCTGAGATTTCATTATCTAAACTGAACTAATTCTATCATTAAAAATCATATTTGAAAATTAACTAAAATGATTTTACAAATCATAATCCAAAATCTATTTCTATCCTGTCATACTAAGGCGAAATCAATAAACAAAATAGATCTACGAAAAAATAATGGAAATGAAAATTAAATATATCTCAATTAAAGATATAAAAAATTGAAACAATTTATCTATCAAAGCTTACAAACAATCTTAACCTAATACTGTGTTTACACTAATGCTTTGTCTAAGTTAATGCTACGTTTCAATTACCAAAACCAAAGTAGCTAATTAAGAATTCAATACAACTATCTAAATTAGTATCCTGGAGGATGATTCATAGATAAGAAGGAAAAGACACAATACTATAATTAACCAACTACTACAAGCAATCTGCAATTAAGGAAAAAAAATAGATTAACAAATTACAATTGACATATACACAACAATTAAAATTGAGAAATACATGCAGTAAAGAAACAATTATGAATTCTAAGTAAGAAATAAGATGAACACACAATATCTACTGATATACACAGTCACCCAGACCATTGGTGGGCCCCCCACCAAGTTGTGGCTACACTCGAACAAGAAAACACAGGTGCTTAACTCAATGCAATTATGTCATTAATCATAAAAATAGAGTGTGGAACAAAGTTGCAGATAATGTCTGTATTATATAATAAAATTCTTCTAAAAAATTATGTCTTTAGTTGTGCCATTGGTAGTGGTATTTATAGATAATTTACAGCTTGAGAGGTTGACCAATGGAAAGGTCCACCTCCTCTAAAAACAACAAACTCATTAAATGAGTTCTAACAACAACATCTTCTAGAAATTTTGTGAGCCACTCAAATATCACTACAACCGCCCAATATGAGGTGTGTCGAGCTCTATAGATGGAGGCCATGAGGTGGATAAAACCCAGATCATTGATTCATCCACCACATGCCTCCAATGTACATACCACCAACTCCAATATGATCCAAGTGTCGTATCATGTGTCGGATGGAGTGTCGGATCACGTGCCGTATCAAGTGTTGAATGAAGTGTCAGACGAGGTACCAGATGGAGGATTGGACCATGATTTTTCCATGTTTCAAACAAACCATGCATTAGATATTTATAAACATCAAACTGAACTGAATTGATCACAAAACTATTACAAAAACACCAATTATACATACCTGATGTGAATCCATAATGAATCAATATATAAACCTTTGAGAATCCTTCAAAATAGATAATATGAAGCATATCATATGTAATATTGATCCAAAAAGGATTTGATCATCGCAATAAAACAGTCAAAACATGAACCCATTATTACCCCCATGCCTAAGGATTTGCAGGTCCCTCTGCAAACAAAAATGAATCACCCGACATAACTAGACTCGTGAAGGAGGGGGTGGATTGGTTTAGAAGCTTCTCCTTCTTGTCCTGAAGATTTTCTCATGGGCCTTTTACGAAGTTTCAATTGCGTCCAGAGGCTGGGATTGGTGGTGGTGATTTGATCAACCAATCATTGGAGAGAATTCACTTTTTCTTGCAATACCGCGTTGTCATGATGTAGATTCTTATTCATAGTTTTTCTCTCTTCCAACTGTTGAAGCAACTGAGCATTTTCTTGTTGTAATTTCTAAATAATTGGGGTATGATTAGATGGTTCAAAAAAAGAGGTCTTGGATCCCTTGATGAATGTATAAGTTATATCAACTTTGGAAGTTGGTGTTGGCATATGGGACGTAGGAGTAACAGAGTGCTTCTGAGAGGGAATAGGTTCATATTTTACTTATTTATCAGGCTCAAACTCTTCTAGAAAACCTTCTCTAAGTATTTTATGGGGTCTTTCGTGATCAAAAGACACCTGGATAGGATCTGAAGTGCTTGGATGTTTTACATTAGGCTTTCAACTTGCACTTCGGTTACTTCTTCGAAAAGATTCCCCTTTGAACCGATTAACTCCTCTTCTATTCGTAGGGACTGAAGAAAAATATTGTTTAAATGCATCTTGTAACTTCTTAGATTGAGGATAAACGAGCATTGAGGTCAATGGAGAATTATCAACAAGATTTTTGGTTTTTTTGCCCGATGAGGCTGTAGGGGAATCAATATTTTTCTTGGCATTTTATTCATACACAGAGATAGTTTGAGTTGGAGGATTTGGAGTCTTTGGAGAATGAGTCTTTGATGGAGTAATGGTCCCTAAATCGATTGATCTCTTTTTGGTCTTGATTGTGAGATGGGGGTTTGAGAATTGATAGAGGAATTCATCCCATGTATTTCCCTATTTTGTCAACTCAGTTATGACAAGAAATTTGATGAGGTCGTGGTGGAATAGAGTGTTATGAGGATTGGCCACATTTTTACGCACTTGGGAAGACATTTTCTCAATACTTTTCAAGAAGTAGAAAGGGAAATTCAGGGGCTTATTAAATTGGAAATGAGCTAATAGACGAAAATGAAAAGATTTGAAGAGAGAGTGCCTACCTTCACAAGTGATAATACTGGTAATGAAGATCATGGGATTAATAAATTCATCCTTGATCCATTATTTGGAGTACCTTTTAGCTCCAGAAACATTTTGAAATTCAGGCTTGAATACTCCATTGTAAATTGGTCGTGGAAATTGATGGTGTTTGAACCATCGATCTCCAACCTGTGGCAATTTTGTGGCTGAGGAAATTAACTGCTCAGAGACCAAGAAGGCTAGAGGCCCTATGCATGCCATCCTCCCATAAAACCCGATAGAGAATTGCAGTGATATGCCATCATCATGGCCTTGCACAGAGGCCAAGAATGGTCCCCACCATGCGCGAAGGAAAATCTCTCTACACTCTGTGAATTCGAGAATTGATAGAAGCTCAGCATAGGAGTAAGTTTCATAGCATTTAGGCATGGTTACAATGCAGAGGATGAGAAGAAGTACTAAATTGGGGAAAGGGTGAGCATGACACAACAAGAAGGGGATGAGTGGAATAGCAATTGGGGAAAAACACCCGATTTTTAATGCAATCAAGGTGGAAAATGGTTGAACTCATGAGCGAATTCATCACACATGATTGTCATGTCTGACTATGATTATGCATCATTTGAATTTCAAATGGTGTACTTTGGAGGCAATTTCAATTATGTGTGAATTATATCAATGTCCAAGTCTTTGAGTTGGACATTTGATCATAAAAATGCATTAAAAGTTTTTAATTTAATTATCAATGTGATTTTTAATGACATACCATTCAATTCATCTCAAATTACCAATGAAATAGGTGTATTAATTCAAACTATCCTTTTTTGCATGCAATCGTGGTCATTTACATTATATGCATACCTCATCTGATCCTTCATATGGCGCTTCATTTGTTCATCCAGATGGCACCCCATTCGATCTTCCAAATGGCACTCCATACGACACCGCATATGGAACTTCATATGGTACTCCTATGCAAATATAAATGATCCCCATTATAATGGATGTTCACCCATAACACTTAGCTTGGGAAATTTCTGATAGTCATGGTAAACAAGAGCATGGACATGATAAGTGTGAATAGAATGATCCACTATTAATTTCCTTGTCACTGTCCATGTAATGTTATAAAACAATTTGTTCCTCTGCTAAATAAATTTTCCCTCTGTTTGTAGGCGTGTAACACAAAAATGTAGTGAGCATTTAACAGTTTGTAATTGAAACAATGTACAACAACCTTATAACACATAATGATGTCAGCAGTATAGAATTTAGCATTTCAATAGAAACTACTGATATTATAGCCCAGAATATCATGAAAACAATATAACAAAATTTTTACAAAGATTCTACTTCCTCTTCACATGGATTATAATATATATAGGCAATGTTTATCATTTTTCAGCTCAGGAAACCCCTCCCCCAATCCTAAGTATTGTGACACCTCACAATAAAAAATATAGAGAACTAATCAATTCTCTCAATAGCCTAAGATTTACATCATGCCAAGTGTACAAATAAATTTCACACATTATTCTGATGAGACGGTTAAAATATGGCCCCACCTATAGGACAAAACATCCTACATATAGTTAAGAAGAGGTAGGAGAGAGAGTCTTAGGATAGTCTTAAATCTAGTTCCCAATGGCAGATTTATGGATTTCATTGACCTTTTCTTAACCATGCATACTTATTTTCATCTTTGTCTACAAGTAATGCCGTACATTAGGACAAGTTTAAGATTCAGGAATTTTATTTATTGTTTGTCATATTATCACTCTTGCTAGGTAGAATTCCCTGCTTCCATAAATATTTCTTTTTGCAAGAATATGGGGAGACAACTCTAAATTTTTTATTTAAGATTGGGATGGTATTTATGTTAGAGGATGACTCTTCTTTATGTATCCCTTATATATTGTCCTGATGTAAGGGTTACTTAAATGGACGTAGCCTATCTAAAGATATGGTATAATCAAGCATTTTTAGTGTGTGGTGGATTGTACCATTTGAAAATAACAGAAAGGTATCTTTAGGCTCGACTTAGTTTTTTGTTTTTTTTTTAAGTTATAGTGATGTTTCCATGGCTAATTGTTAATCATACCTTCTTACTACTCTTTCATAAATATACTTTACTCACCTACTGAGTGTTCTTTGGGAAATTGTACGAGTAACCTCTAGGTTTGATATTCAAGGCACCACTTCCTTATATCCTCTAGTGGTGGATGTTAAGGCCAACTTTCATTAAAGATTCCTTGAGAAAAAGGAAGATATAAATATTGCAAAAATATGGATAATTTAAAGCAAGTCATTATTCAATTAATTCTTAAGTAAACAACAAGGTTCAAATAAGGCAATATATTTTTTTGATGGAAAATAATTCCCTTTTGTCTCCTTGAAATTGACCACTCGTGGTGAAATAAATACCTGCATAAATATCTAGGATTGTTTATAAACAAAAACACACTTCAAATTATTTACATATGTACAGTCAAAGTTCAGAAAAAGTTTCAAGAATAGGGGGGGGGAGAAGAAACCTCCCCATCTACTAATGTCAATGCCTTGTCAGTTGACATGACCTATAGAAAATATTCTTTGGAAATGGGTATGTGGTAAAGTTTGAGTCGGTGCCCATTCCCTATGAAAGAGACTTGTCCATCGTCAATTGTTTTAATCTTAACAACCCTATTATCATACACGATAACTACCTCATAACTACCCAACCACTGAGTGGTAATTTTTCCTTTAAAATTTTTAAATTGGGATTCAAACAACAAAACCCAATCACCAGGTTGGAATTGTTTCTTCTTGATAAATTTGTCATGCCACTTGCTGCTCTGGTTTTGAACTAACATTGTTCATTGGATAACATCTTGCCTAATCTCATCCAACTTGTTTAATTGTAGGGCTCATTGTTTATGTGCCTCATATATGTTTAATCTCAATTCCGCGACAATACGAAAAGTCCTTACCTGGAATTATATTGGTAGAAGTACATGTTTTCCATACACTAGCTCGTAAGGGGTATGCCCAATGGTGTTTCTCCAGGTGGTACAATATTCCCACAAAGCCTCTAGAAGTATATCATCCCAATCCCTATGGTGTATTTTAACATTTTTGGTTAAGATAGCTTCCAAAACTTTGTTTGTGGAATCTACTTCACCAATAGATTATGGGTGATATGGATAAGACTTGCAATGCTTGATCCCATATTTCTCTGTTAATTCCTTCATCAACTTGGAAGTGAATTGGGTGCCTTGGTCTGTAACAATTTCATGAGGAACACCAAAGTGAGTAAATATGTCTTCATAAATGAATTCGACAATAGATTTTTCGGTATCCCTAAATAAGGTAAAGTTCTTCTTATGAGACATGGGTGAAATTGGTCCCACAAAATCAAGGGCCCATTTCTCAAAATGTTCTATCATAACTTGGGAACACAAGGGAATTTCATCAGATGATGTGGGTCTTCCTATCCTTTGAAAACTATCACAACTCCCCACATATTTGGCAACATCCTTAAAAATTCTAGGCCAATAGTAACATGAATGTAACACCTTATATGTTGTACATATGTTGGAAAAATGGCCACCACATGGTCTATCATGACAACTTCATAGGATTTCTGGTATCTCATCTTCTTGGACACATATATGAATAATCAAGTCTGGACCAGTACGAAAAATTTCATGGCCAACCCAAGAGTAGTTAGCACTTTGCAGGATAATCCTACGCTTTTCATGAGGTGAGAAATGAGCTAGTAACTTCCTTGTAGAAAAATAATTTTCCATGTCTACAAACCATGGGGTATTTATAGAGAGGGAAAATACATTCTCATCTAGAAAACTAACATCAATAGGAATATCATAACCCGCATGTTTTATGCGTGAAAGAAAATCAGCTACTAAATTCTCCTTTACAGGTCGGTCAAGGACAATGATATTGAACTCTTGTAATAAGAAGAGCCACCTAGTCACTCGACCATTGGTAATGGGTTTGTTCATGAGAAATCTAATGGAAGAGTGATATATATGGAAAAATACTTTGTATCCTGTGATGTATTGGAAAAATTTATTGATGGCATGGACCAATGCTAAGAATTCCTTTTCGGTAATTGTATAGTTTAACTCGGAAGGGGACAAGTTCTTACTCACAAAATAAATGGTGTAGGACTGATGGTCTTATTTCTGCCCTACTACTGCTCCTATTGCAGTATCATAGGCATCAGTAAATATGTGAAATGTAAGGGCCCGATTTCCCCTGTTAAGAAATGGTGCCACAAATAACTTAGATTTTATAGTTTCAAAGGTGGTTTGACATTGGTCAGTCCAAAGAAAATCAACATATTTTATTAACAATCCAAACATGGGTGCAACAATCTTTGTGAAATTTTCAATAAATCGTCGGTATTATCCGACATGTCTAAGACATATTCTTACCTCTTTTTGATTCTTTGGGGGTGGAAGTTTGAATATTACCTCAATCTTAGCAAGATCCACTTTAATCCCTTCATATGATACGTGATGTCCTAATACTAATCCTTCAATCAACATCATCTTACATTTTTCGTGACTTAAGGATAGTCTCATTTCTTGACATATGATAAGGAATTTCTCTAGATTATCTAGGGATTCCTGGTAAGTATTGAAATATACTATAAATTTGTCCATGTATACTTCCACACAATCATGAATAAGATCAACAAATATCCCTAGTACCACTTGTTTAAATGTGGCGGAAGAATTACACAAACCGAATTGTAAGACCCTATAGGCATAGGTGCCCCAAGGACAAGTGAAAGTAGTTTGTTCCCGATCCTTGGGTGCTATGAGAATTTGGTTGTACCCGCTATATCCATCTAAGAAGGAGAATTACTTCTTTCCTGACAAGGTATCCAAGACTTGGTAAATGAAAGGAAGGGGAAAATAATCCTTTAGAGTGGTCGTATTAAGTTCCCGAAAATCGACAAAAATTATCCATTTCCCGGTTATTCTATTTGGAACCACTACAAGTGGGAATATCCATTTACTATGAGGGATCGGATAAATAAAGCCGACATTCAATGACTTTTGCATCTCCTCTTTTACTATATCCTTGAGTGTTGGTTTCATCTTCCTCTGGGATTTCCTAATAGGTGTTACGTCTTCCTGGGTATATATGTGATGAATGCATGCATCAGGGTGTATACCCTCCATATCAATGCATTCCCAGGCGAATTCCCCTAACTATTCTTCAAGGACATTTACTAATTGTTTTTGTTGGTTTGCATCTAGTCCAGAATTTATATGTAGGAATTTCCCTAGACTAATCTCATAGGGCATGGTATAAGATGTGGCAGACTCATCTATATCAAAAATAAAATATGTCAAAGACAAAGTTGATGGGTCCAAATGTTCCTAAAATTATTCCCCAAATATGTACTCAAATTGGGGAAACGATTGTGGAAAATCGACACACGTGATAGCAGAAATAAACTGGTTTAGCACATTGTTCATTGTTTTCTCCTAAAGTTCCCACGAATGATCACTTGGAATCACAGGTTCTTCCCAGTCCTCATTATCGTATGGACATTCAAGCCACCATGGATTCTCCATGATAGGTTGAGCTGGTGGGTATATTGTAATCATTTGTATAGAAAGTCTATTTGAGATTGTCATTTCACCTTCTCTACAGCCAATAAATACATTGGTTGTGGCCAACCAAGGTATTCCCAAGATAACAGGATTAACTTTGGTAGGATCCTTTGAATGAATGAAAATAAATTCTATTGGGTATTCCCATGAGGCTAATGTAACTATGATATAATCCAAGATTCCTTCAGGTATAACCTCTGTCTTATATGTTAATTCCAAAATAGTTGGGGTAGGTATAAGAAAAGGTTTTAACTGTAATTCGTCGAAGGTAGTAACAGTCATGACATTACTGGCTACCCCTAGGTATATGAGAATGTTTTTGATGAGAACGTTATTAATGGTAATTGTTACTGCAAGGTTTCCCGGGTTCGCATATTTTGTGAGCCTAGGATGCTATGATATGTACTCAGAGAATTCTCCTATCAAATGTATTGTTGGAGGATCCGCCTGCTTCCTCCTTGGATTCTTGATACACAATTCATTAACCACCTTACTATAAATTGGAATGTCCTTTATGGCTTGTAACAAGGGAATTTTGACACACATATTATTCAAAATGTCAAATTTCGATCGAGTGGTAGGTTTCTCAATCATTAATCTTTCTGGATAAGGAGGGGCTTTTGTAATCTGTGAATATTCATTTTGGGGAAGCTGGGATTACTGGTATTTAGGAATGATAACATCTTCCCACTTAGTTTCATCTGTGGGTTTTTCAGGAGTTTCATTTTCTTTTTCTCCCTGGATGACTATTGAAGGCCTTTTCCTATCCAAAACTTTTCCCGACCTTAGTTGAATCTCCTACAATGGAATAGGAGAAATAAAATACGTCAGAAAGGCTTGCATATAAACATTGTGAAGAGGTTGAGTTTTTTTGTTATTGGGGTTGGGCACTGGTTGTGCCGGTAACAATGTCGGTCTTGGGGAGCTTGTATTCTGGTATTGTTGGGGTTGTTGTGGGATAGGAGGTAAAGGTGGGGGGACAAAACCTGGAAAAAGTTGCGAGATGTTCAGTGGAAAATGAGGTTAAGGATGAGTGGGAATAGGGACAGGTGGAGCTTGAGTGTTTCCTTAGGTACACCCTCCTCTACATCCTTGCATCCAAGGATGGTGATACTCACTAGACCAATTTTTACAATTTAGTGAGTTTCAGTATTGTGGTTATTGATAATATGGTGGAACTTGAGGTGGTATATCCAGGTATGTAGGCTGAATCCTTGGCTTCCATGGCCTCCTAGGCGCATAAGAGGACTCCCCAAGATCCACACTTCTGTAAATGGATAATAAACCGAGCAATGATGAGAACTTTTCAGTTGAGTGGTCTTCAGTGCAGAATACACAAATTGAAATATTATCTAATGGAAATTCCCTTGAGGAATGCTTCCTCATACATCTTGGACAAAATATGCACGTTGTTGCATTCTCCTCCTCATGTTTCTTTTTAATCTTTAGGGTGTCTAAATGGGAAACTATTGTACTTAAGATATTAGTTTTAAAGTTCTCCAATAGGTTCCCTATATCTACCCTTGTGATACCACATGAACTAACTATTTTTTGGTTTCTACAATAAGGATCCCAAAAACTCTTCCACGTGTTGGCTCTACTCCTCGAGTAATTCCTACACATTTCACAGATTTTAGTAAATGGTTTATGGGAGATGTAACCGGATGCAATCATGTTACGTGTCTCTAGGTATTCTTTTGAAATACCTTTAAAGAAAAGATCCCTAACTGCATCATCTGGAAGTTCATGGTACTTTGATTTATGTGAGATATACGCAAATTGTTCCATGTAATCCTCGAGACTCTCATCTTCTAATTATTGGATCTTAAAATTATCATTACGAGAATCCTTGGACTTGCAATAGTCTTGGTATTTTTTAAGAAATATATCTTTCATGCCTTCCCAAGACCTAATACTGGACTCTCCCAACCCCATGAACCATATTAGTGAAGAATCCTTGAGGGTGGCGGGAAAAAGTTTTAGTTTCTGGGCATCTTGCAAGTAATTGTAGCTCCTACATAAGATGCCAAACTCAAATAGGAAGGTATTTAGGTATTCATTTATTTTACCGTAAAAGGTGGGTAGTGCCAAGAGTGGAATGTTCTTCATGTTGACATTCTGTGTGGTATCCAAAATTGGAAACCCGAAGGTGGTTTCGATTTGGTTTCCAAATTCTTCTCCCTCCTCATGTCTTACATGGTTGTGATCCTCCTAATCATCCATACTGGTTTGGTTTCCAAATAGAGAGTACCTAAATGGTTTTATCCTTGAAGATAAAAAAGTATCCCGAGGTTCTTTTGGAGGAAAGGTATCCCTTTGATGGGAATATTTATCTATTGTTTGGATGTGTGGGACTTTACTCGAGCCTCTTGAAACTATTGGTGCCAAATTTTTTGTTTCAACTTGGGAAACAATTATATTGGTTGAACTTCCAAACATAGTATTCACATATTGAGGGTCAATTATATCTACAAAGTTAGGGTCCCCTGATGGTGGTGAAAAAGAAAAGGTTGTGTTGGTTGGTTCTAATGAGTGCCTGAGTGGTCTTACCTCATATCCCACTAGTATTGATGTTTCAATTTTCTCCTCTATAGTGCTCTCGATTTTGGTTTCTTCAAAGACTTATTTAGCTCTTTGGGTTGAGCTAACCCCTATTTTCTGGTATTGGTCTACGAAGTTTATGGGTGGAGTCTTCCTTCCTCCAAAAAGGTTAGAAAGAACCTTGATCCGAACGTTTGGTTTGGTTTCAATGTATATGCCCTTTGGGTCCCTAGGTTTGTTTATGAATCCAAAAAAGAAAAACTACCATTGGGTTTGGGGGAACCTGGTTCTTACCTCTTGTATTAAAGTTCCCCCACCACCAAACTAATTCTAAGGTTCATAAATGATCTGCTTCCTAACTATTTCCTACCTTAAGACAACTCCCCAACAATGGTGCCAAAAATGATGCGTATTCTATATGCACTAATTCCCTCAATTAAATTGTCAACCCAGGGTAAGTACTCTTAGATTTGTGGCACTGTATGAGCCAAGGCATAAAATATAATGGAAGTATTATCTAACTAAGGAGATGGTATACCTAGGGATCAACACTCTATCAATCTACTTTCTAAAGAGATGGTTCTTTTCAATTTTCATTAATTAACAAATTTTGTTAATGAGATTTAAGTAATTCTAGGATTATGAACTATTTACCCTAAGCAACTTCAAACAATGAATTGATGGACTATTTATAAATAAGAAAATAGCAATCTATTTTAAAGCTAGTTAATATATTCATTTTCTTAAGTAAGCAACAACAATTAATCTATCTCTAAGTTATTTGATCTATCTATCTTTGAGAAAATAAGCAAGTAAACAACTAACCTATCAAGACTATTTTGACAAGTGAAATATATTCTTAAAAAGAATTCATAACTATTTCTATTTTGCGAATAATAAATTTTAGTCTACTTAATCAAAAGTAAAAGTGTTATTACTGTATTCAAATTCTAATTGATCAAAACTATTTCTAACTTACATTAACAGGAAAGAAAATATTCAAAGATGGTGATTATGTCTTCGGTGTTGAATAATATCATGATGGAATCTGACTATTAGTGACAGTTCAAGAGTAATTAATTCAATGTTGACTTCTATAGAGAAATGGAAAGAGTGAATAAGGAAATCTAAAGAAATATTTTCCATCATAGAATAACCACTAAGTATTTCGGGAATCCATGTGATCTCTAAATTGTATACATCAATCATCAACAATTAAAAGCACTCTTATTCAAATTCACTTCTTCAAGCAAATCTATAAACTCATGAAGTCATGATTAAAAATCCTAATTCGAATTCACTCTATGCAAACTTCTAATTCTTGATAAATGTCAACTAGAAATTACAATTCAAATCCATAACTGATATTTCATGATCTAAACTGAACTAATTCTATCATTAAAAATCATATTTCAAAATTAACTAAAATGATTTTAGAAATCATAATCCAAAATCTATTTCTATCCTATCATACTAAGTTAAAATCAATAAACAAAATAAATCTACGAAGAATAATAGAAATGGAAATTAAATCTATCTCAATTGATGCTATCAAGTCTTGACACAGTTAATCCATCAAATCTTGCAGACAATCTTAAACTAATAATCTGTTTACACTAATGCTCTTTCTAATTTAATTCTTTGTTTCAGTTACCAAAACCAAAGTAACTAATTAAGACTTCAATACAACTATCTAAATTAATACTGGAAGGGTCGACCTCCTCTAAAAACAACAAATTCATAAAATGAATTCTAACAATAGCATCTTCTAAAAATTTCATGAGACACTCATCGATCACTACAACCACCCAATCTGAGGTGTGTCAAGCTTTGTAGCTGGAGTCCACAAGAGGGCACAAAATCCAGATCATCGATTCGTCCACCATAGGCCACCAATGTACCAACCGCCAGCTCCAATGTGCTATGAGTGTCAGATCACATGTGAGATGGAGTGTCGGATCAAGTGTTGAATGGAGTGTCGAACGAGGTACCAGATGGAGGATCGAACCATGATTTTTCCATGTTTAAAAAAAAACATGCATTAGATCTTTATAAACATCGAACTAAAATTAATTGATCACAAAACCATTACAAAAACACCAATTATACATACCTTATGCGAGTCCATAATGAATTGATATATAAACCTTCGAGAATCCTTAAAAATGGCTAACATGAAGCATAGCATATGTAATATCGATGCAAAAAGGATTTTATCATTGCAATAAAACAATCAAAACACAAACCCAACAACACCCTAAATTTTTTGTGAATTTTTCTTTTGGATACCACTTTGTCTTTTCTGAATTTAGTCAATTGTGTAGGGATCATTGGGTTTTTCTTGTTTTTATGTTTTAATCATCGATCAAATTCCGTTTAGCTAGGAATTGTTGAATAGATTGACCTTTTCTCTAAGTAAACCTAGCATTTATACTAAGTATACACAACTTAAAATTTGAGCTATGCACCCATCATCAGCATCGACGAAATCCGAGAGGCAAAATGCCCACATACCAATGATAATTTTTGATATTCGATCACTGATGCACCATCAACATCGAAGAAATGGGAGGAATGGTGCATTGATGGTTGATTCTGGACTACGAAAAATGTTTTCTAAAAAATCATCAATATACCATCGGCATCAGTGAACCAAACAGTTAAATTGTCTACATAGGAAACCACGATCATCGATCGTCGATATACTGTCGACATCAGCGAAGAGAAGACAGGAAACATCGACATGTGTCAAAAGGAAAATCCCCGATGACAAAAAGAAACGCCCCGCATGCCCCTCCTGCCTCATTTTCCCTATACCTTCCTGAAAATCATTCCCCTTTTGGTTGGTTGAGTCGATTTCACATTACTAAATGACTTGGTTTTTCATCATTATCTTTCTTGATTGATTCTTTGTGCAAATTGTTTATGTTTTCTTGAAGGATAATTGCATGTCATGATTTGGTTAAAAAAACTTGTCATCATGTTTTCCATTGATTAAGCATGCAACAGGTCCACCAAGTCTTTTGTGTGTGAAGGAGACATCCAGGAAAACCAAGTCCTTTGTATGTGCAGTAAGTTTCTGTAGGAAAGATGCAACAATTCAGAGCATTCCATTTCAGGCTTGGATTTCAAGCCAAAAAGATTGGTCAAATATTCAACAATGGAGATATAATATTCGATGCAGACCAATGGCTCTCATGCATGTGGTGTCTCAAACTGGCGCAAGGTCTAATCGCAGAGTTACACAAACTTCACTACACGACTTCAGCGCTAAAACTTCCTAGATCATCTTTGTTGAAAAATCCCGAATGTCAAATCGTCACATCACTTCGCAAGATCAGCCATCTCGGAGATATCCACACTTAGCACTCAAAAAATATCGAATTTTGAAATGCCAGAGCCACGTGGAATTCATCAGTCGAGACACGTGACACTCATTTCAGACACCTTTGGTTACGTCATCTTCCCATTTCTGGGTGACACATGTCACCCTTATTTCTATGACATGTCAGCGATATGGCATTGTACTAGCACGTCAGATCCAGAGGATCAACCATCTGGGAGGTTATAATACAAGACAAGAACATATCACCGAAGTGTCGAAGAGACGACAACACGTGGCACTCGTTTTAGTTAATTTTTGTTACTTCATCCACTATTTCGTGTGACACAAGTCACTCTCTTTCATGCGGACACATCAGTGAAAATGACATCATGTAGAAATGCCAGATCCAGGAGATCATAAGTCAGAACATTTCAATTAAGAGAAACACATAAACTCTCGAACCTTGAAGATTCAGAGTCTCGAACTCCTGAAGTATTTAATGGTAAAAATACCTTAATCTTGGATCAATTAGCAATAATAATGAATTAATGACTCTAAGAGATTATCACTTTGAGAGATTCCAACCCATAGAGAATTCAAATTACCGAAGTGTTAAAGCGTCGAAGAGTCGTAGACACGTGGAACTCTTCTATCATGAAATGAGGCATCCATCAATTGAGACACGTGGCATTAATCAGTTGATACATGTGGCACTTGTCTTAAGTATATTTGGGGTTTTCATATGTACTATTTCATGTTACACGTGTCACCCTACCTTTTGTGACACATAAGAAATATTACATCATACTTCCACATCAGATTCAAGAGATCGTCCTCTAGGGGATTTCCAAGAACAACATTCAAAAAAATTCTGAACCCCGAAGAGTCGGATTCCCGAAGTCTCGAAATTATGAAGGTTAAACGTAATCTCAGTTTAATAAGTAATTAGTGTTGGTTAATGACTCTGGGAGATTTTTCATCTAGAGGATATGTATACTCTACGCTCTGAAGCCCCCAAACGCCTTATTTTCGAAGTGGACCATCCACATTTATTGCACATTTTGAAATGTTTAAAAAGGGGGTTCCAAACTAGGAATGAATAAACTACACATCCAGACTGCATAAAGAATATCAGAGACTCCGTAAAATGCCATATGACTTTCTTCTTTACTCTAGGGGATAAGTGGGGGAAAAACACTTCCAACATCTAGCAATCTCCTAGTGTCCTCCAATAGTGCATTGTATTTCAATGCTCGATAAAAAAAGAAGTTCTGTCACTCCCAGTCATTTCCATCCAAATCTTAGTTCACCCCAGCATGTGCATCAGTCTATCTTCAGTGCTAGTAACAATTTTTAATTTCTCAATTGCAAAACTCTTTTAAATTAAGACATAATAAGTTATATTTTTTGTGTGATAATAAACACTCCTTTTTGTTAATTGAAGTTCGATGTATTCATTAACATACTCCAACAATGTTTTTTAGTTAAGTTAATAAGTTATTTTACAACCAATGTGTAGAGCTAAGCCTTAGTTCCACATTGGTCGAGGGCTTCCACATCTATGATAAATAGGGATCTTTTATATGTTGGACAAGTCAATGGTTTTGGAGAGAAAGACGTTTTCTTACATTTTGTAAGAGAACTATTTATGTTTGAGTTATTTCAATTAAGAAGTTACATTTAGAACCAAAGACACTTCTTTAATCTAAGGCATGAATGTGATTGGACCAAGGGGTATTATATCTGTCCTTGGATACAATATTTGTTGTTGTATTGAGTATGAGTTATTGTATATGTTATTTAAAGTTATCTTATAATGCTACAACAATTATTTTATTCTAGTTGATGAATAGAAGTCAATTATGTTAACCTGTGATTGGTAATAGAGCATTGAAAATTACATTTTATTTCACTATCTTCTTGTGACATATATATTTTCTTTCTGTAACTGTTATCTCAAACAATGTTGAATGTCTACTAATAAAAATGGTATTAATGCTAGTTTGAAGTAGTTTAGATCTTCTTCATCTACATGCTAAGGTATAAAGGTTATCATGCAACCTAGCTTTCCCCCAACACATAGTTAGATTCCCTTTTTCATCTAGTTTAAATCTCTATCTTTCTTTTGATATAAACATTAGAAAATAACCAAAAAAAGAACTTCATATCCTAAGGAAAGGCTTAATAGAAAATACATATATGTCAATCACAATTAAATCCCATCAATAATTCCATCTAGATCATGAATCTAGAGAACCTTATGAGGCATAAAACACTTACAAGTCTAATTAGGCCTCTTAAGAATTTGGTTCCTTCTCTTGATTTAAAGGCATATCAGAGCCCTCAACAGAACTGGAACTAGGAGGAGGTCCTGAATGAATACATGGTTAACAATATTTCTGATAAAATATTCTGCAAAGCCTATAGATTAAAAACAACTTGCATGCATGGCTAGTCACTCTCAAGACAACCCAAATACAGAGAGTACTCTCGAAATGAGTAACTCACCTCAACAATAAGAGGGAGAACACATGTAACCTCAAATACCTTACGCTCTTCCCCACGAAGAGTTAAACAAGTTCAGAATATTCATTAGAGCATACACTTGAAAAATCAAAGCATTACCTTTAGCTCCTTTACTTCCTCGAAGAAAACAAATAAGCAGACCAGTTGTTGACACCCCTGACTAGGTATTTTATCACACAATATAAGACCGGATATATGTTTCCCTTACATATATCGAACAACCCCTTAATATGATACTCGAAACACCAGTCGGTAACTACTATGAACCTGACGATCTTGAATCTGAAGAGGAAGGGTCTAACTGAGATCGCTCAGATTGTGAATCAGAATACATGGAGGATAATAACGATAAAAATGGAGAAGGGGGAAATTAACCTCAAGAAAATCAACGATGGTTGGCCATAGATGCTCTGGAAATCCCAGAATGGGTGCATATCCTACCAAGACATCCAAAAAAATTACTTACTAAATTTGACCCTGAAACCTCCAGATTGTCTGAGGACCATATTAAGAAGTTCATATTAGCTATAATATTAATGAATGTGAAACAAAAAGATGTAGTGTGCAGGTGTTTTCCTTATACTTTTGAAAATTCATCCTCAACTTGGTATTTCAACCTGCCCGTTGGTTCCATAACTAGCTAGACAAAGTTTCAAAAGGATTTCTTCGATAAATTTTCTGAAGAAACTACCACATGAGTTTTAGTGGCTGAACTTTTCACCGCCACTATGAGTCCAAAAGAAAAGGTTAAATATTTCAACCAAAGGTTCACCATCATTTTGAAAAAATTCCAATCCAAGGCTAAACCGACCCAGGAGTTGCAAATTGAAGTATATGTTAATGCTCCCCCAAATTTTATTTCCATGTTCATAAAAAGGGTTGTCAAACATACTCTAGAAGAAAATTTCGAAGAAGCTCAAATGATTGAATTTCAAATGAAAGGGTGCAAAGAACTTTATATCTCATTAATAAAAAAGGACACCCAACCTCTACCTAAGAGAGGACTTTTGTTAACAATAACCCCTGAGAAACAAACATAACAAGGTCCTGATAAAGAAGGAGTGGATCTAGAAAACCTATAGCGGATGATAAAAAAACTCTCCAATGATATGGTAGATATGAAAAGGAGTGTTGGGGAGAGAAACCAAAATACACCCTTCAAATCTATAGAACCTCCCCTAGCTAACCTAAACATTGACTTAGGGAACATAGCATCTGACTCTTTCTGCACATATCACCATGGAAACCATTCAAAAAGGGATTTCCTTCAATGGGTGCATGCTATGAATCTAGTGGCTAATGAATTTCTAGACGAATGCTCTCTAACCGAACCACCCAGTAGCTCCACAATAAATGCCATCAATCAAGAAATTCAAGAGCCATTGGAAGAGACAACCATGCTATTATGGGATTCCAACCACATGATGCCTTTCAACGACGTCGCTAAAGTGCAGGGACACCCCCCCCCAATGAATTTATAGCTATACAGACACAAGGTGTAAATCAATCTGTCCAAATTAATCCCACCACTACTCAATTATCTAAAGGTAAACCATCGATTGATCACCCCAAACCATTATTTTCTCCTCAAAGAAACCTCACAAATATACACACATGGGAAGCTCCTAAACTAGAGTACAATGTGGTAGAAGACTTGAAGAAGATGAAGGCTAATGTGTCTATCATGGACATGTGTAGGATCCCTCAACAAAAGGATTTTCTATTATAGGCCTTGAAATCAATAGATACCCCTATGAAAAGCATTTATCAAAGTGAGGTCCCATCTCTTATAGATTTAACAAATAAGCCAAGTGTGAATCCTTTTTCTTTAGACAAAAGATAAAGGCCTTTTGTTCCTCCTTTCCTCTTGACATTTGAGGTTCTTAACATAAATCTACATAATTTCCTAGTCGATTCAGGGGCATCTTGAAATTTCATACCATTATCAATATGCAAGAAATTGAATGCAACCCCACTAAAAAGTGATGAGCACGTTATACAACTAGATAGGATTGAGGTAAAGGTCATTGGAGAAATTAAATATTTCATGATCATAATTTCTACACACCCCAAATGTTTTCAAGTAATTGACATAATTATAGTAGACATCCCAGAGGCCTATGGACTCCTACTTAGTCAAGATTGGTCTGAGAAATTAAACGGATACTTTAGTACTGAATGGGCTCACCTTCAGTTGCCATTAAAAGGACATACAAACATGATCATGATTGACAAAGAAATATATCTCAAACATACCATCATTGATTTAGAAACTCCAAATGAACCCTCGTCGACAGAGTTCCCTGTTTTAGGAAACTACTCTTGTGATTTTGATTTTGGTAATTTCTCTCCTCACTTGTCTGACATGCCTCCCACTCAAAAGTATGAAATTAACTTTAAAGTAGACTTACTAGCATCCATAGAACAAAGCATCCTCTTTCAGGATTCTCTGATAGGAGTAATAAATGAGGAGGATGAAAGTGAAAAAATAGCTAGACATGAGGAAGTTGGTAATTCCCCCCACAAATTTGGACATTGTACATTGACCGTTATAAATCGCAAGAAGGGTTGGGAGAATGATGTATCCTCATTGACCCAAAGGGGAAACAAAACTTATTATCCTGCAGATTAGAATTTGAATGCACTAATACCAATGTTGAATATGAATCTTTGGTTCAGGGACTAAAGAAAGCCATCGATCTAAACATCAAGGAATTGAAATTTTTTGGAGACTCTGAAAATACTATCCATTGCAATTCACCTCACTTAATAAATTACCAGCAAGAGGTGCACAGACTAATAGAAATTTTTGAGGCCTTCAACATTATTGTTGTTCCCAGAATGCAAAATATCTGTGTTGATTCTCTAGCCACTACAGCCTCAATATTATATCCTTTATAAGACTATGAAGCCTCGATATTCGCAGTGGAACTGCTCTACAAAACCTTGATACCTAGCAAAATTTTTAACTGGAATGTCTTTGAGGGGGATGAAGAGATTGTAGATTTCTTGACTAATCAGGAGAATTTTAGGGATTTGACCATTGATGATGAAATATTCCAAGAAATACTCACGGAATCAAATCTCCACAAACATAAGAACATATCATATCACTTTGATGACAAACCAAAGTTTCAAACGCTACCAAAAGGAGTGGACAATATGGAGAACCTTTTTGACCTAAGGGAAAGATTTAGAGGGCCAAGGAATGCAAAACTAGGGAGCTCATATCCTATATACAAAACTATAAACCTAGGAACCCCTGAGAACCCCAAGAATGTCAATTTAGGTAATTTAAAGTGTCCAAGGAAGATAGGAAACCTTATCTCAAACTATTTAAAGAATATCAAGATGTATTTGCTTGGTCCTATCGAGAATTGAAAACTTATGATACTCACATTATCCAACACACAATCCAGTTAAAGTTTGGAGTAAAAACCTTCCAACAAAAGATTAGGAAGTACCACCCATCTCTGGAACCTCTAATGTATCAAGAGTTGAAAAAGTTTTTAGATGCCAATCTTATCTTTCAGGTAAGATACTTTGCCTGGGTAGCCAATCTGGTACCTGTCAGAAAGAAGTCTGGGGTGATTCGTCTATGTGTGGATTTTAGAAACCTTAACAGAGCATCAGAAAAGAATAATTATCCAGCCTCACCCACGGAACAACTCATGCAAACGATATCTAGCTATGAAATATTTTCCCTACAAGATAGTTTCTCAGGATATAACCAGGTCCTGGTTTCCAAAAATGATTGATTAAAAGATACCTTCTAGACCAAGTGGGGAACCTTTTCTTATAAATGCATGCCCTTTGGTTTGATTAACATAGAAGAAACCTTCCATAGGGACATGGACATGGATTTTCATGGATTAATTAACAAGTGTGGTATTCTATTAGTATGATGTAATCGTGTATTCGAAAAATAAGGAAGACCACATTCAACATTTGATTCAAATTTTTGAAAGGTGTAGGAAGTATGGAATATCATTGAACCCTAAGAAAACCATCTTTGGTGTAGAGGAAGGAAAACTATAAGGTCATATTATATATAAAGGAATTAGCATCGACCCTGAGCGGATAAAGAGATATCTCAACTCCCCTTGCCTCACAATAAAAAGGCCATGCAATCCGTCTTTCGTAAAATCAACTTTTTGAGAAAATTTACTCCTAACTTCACTGGAATTGTTGAACCTTTACAAAAAATGATTCACAAAGATGCAGATTTTAAATGTGATGAAGAAAGGAAATAAGATTTTAACAACATCAAAACTGCAATATCACAAGCAACAATACTACAAAGCCCTGATTTCAACAAATATTTCTTCCTTTATACCTTTGCTTTTGACCAATCCTTGGTCGGCGTACTTACGCCAAAGGATGATGAAAACAACGAGGCATCTGTATCATTTATGAGAACTAATCTTTAAGGACCGAACTGAACTATCCTACTATAGACAAACATGCTTACACAGTTTATAAAGTGGTCAAACATTTCAAATCCTATATCCTGAAGAATCAAACTAAAGTCATAGTCCCTCACCCCGCAATCAAATATTTGTTCACCAAACAAGAAATGGGAGAAAGGAGGGGAAATTGGATGCCAGTCATTCAGGAATTTCATCTAGACATAAAACCTACAAAAATATTCAAGGGTCAAGGATTGTGTAGACTAGTTGATGAGGCCAAAGATCTGGTCAACGTAGAAGACTTTGGTTAGGGAAATGAGTTGTCATTATGGTGTAGCAAATCCTTATGTGTACCTCCCAGGAAATAATCCTGGTATGGAAACTTGTCTTATCTCCTTGGAATAATTTGTTGAAAATAAGAGGAATTGGCATAATTTACTTCATAATTACCAATGGGCCGATAGAGTAACACCTGAAGAATCCATATGAAACTCTATGTACTTTCTGGTATATGGGAAATAATCCATTCTTCCAAACGGATTGTATATTCCATATTTGCATATTTCCCAGGAATGAAGAGGCCAACCTTCATCCTCTCTACAACAAAGGATTTATACCCTTATCATGTTGAATGAAGAAAGAGAAAATGATAAAGTTAAGTTCATCATTCATCAACAGGTAGTTAAAATATGGTTCAACAAACATAAGGCCAAACAAAAACATTTCAAGGTAGGGGACCTAGTCTTGATGTGGGATAAAGCAAACGAGTCCAAAGGAAAACACTCAAATTTCCAAAATCTATGCCTTAGACCTTTTCAGTTGGCCGAGAAGATCGAGGCAAGCACATACTGATTGCTAAATCTGAGGGGGGAATCTGACACCCTCCCGGTGAATGGCCAAGCCTTAAAACAATACTTCTCCTAAAAAAATGTGTATTCTGATGCTTATTTGAGTTTATGTTTCTTTTAGCATACATTTTGATCAGGATGATTGTGTGGATTGAGGGAAGACTGAATTTGATAATCCTTTTTATTTCTTTATTTTTATTTTTATTTTCTTTTAATTAAGTTATGCTATATAAAGAAGTGGTTGGTTTTAATAAATACGTTGAAGGATACTTTGCTCTTGACCCACACTTACATGAAAAATAAGAGACCCTGGGAAAATACAAATTTTCAAAATCATATGTGTCTTTGTCAGCATACTACTTGGGGAAGCAATGAAATCTTTTCCTAGTGCCATAGTAATGCTAAATGGAAAGATGGCTAGCTGGAAAGAATCACATGTACCTATGGACAGATCCAGGAAAAGCTCCACCTTAACACTTTCACCTTGTCAAAAAATAGATATCCTCATATTTGACTCATTCTCGGTATTTATGAAAGAAAAATATGATCCATAAAAAGAGTGTAATCTTCGAGAGGGTATGCAGATAACTTCGTCATGGCTATGGATGCTCGCTGGCAGTGGAGCAAGGTTTTTGATGTTGGCGTGACTACGTAGGGTCTATGGACGCTCGCTGGCAGTGAAGAAACATCGTAATAAAGGGATGCTAGTTGTTATCCCACAATTTGTACTTTTCCCAAAGGGAAATCCCAAGAGATGAAAATTGGTGTAACAAGAGGTTATTCTATCACTATCACCTTAATATGATATATCTTTCTATTTAGGGTTGATAACCCAGGGGACATGTCCCCGATGACCTGGGGGGTTGAGAAGGAAAAGGATAAAGTTTCTATAAAAGGTATCCTGTCTCACAAGTCACACTGATAAAAAATTCCCAAGGTTTTAACCAATGAAGCAGTGATGTGCTTATATGTACCTGCCTAAAACAAAGAAACAAGAAAATGATGTCTTTTGCAAGCACAATTTGATGTTAGTGCTTCATAAAACCATGGACTTATCAATAAAAGCAATAGTTGAAGTATAATGAAGCAAACATAATTTTATAACATCAATTTTTATAAGATGACTTCTTCACACTTCACAATGACCAAAAATAATAAATCAATAATAGAAGAGTACTAGCAATTGTGAGAAACTAATTAAGCAGTGTATAAATCAACTTTATAATTTCTTTTAAGTGATTTTATTGCTGGCATAGATGGTTGTAGCTTAATTTTGTAACAACAACAAGTAGGCTAGAAAATTAGTCTACTCTAGGGTTGGGAAAGGTTAGTAGATAGCTTGAGTTAAAAATTTTGAGAGTTGTTTTCATCAATCAATCAAGTGCAAGGCTTAGATTAGTGCCTTTAGGGTTAACAGAGTCACTTTTGGTAGAGGAAATCTTGAAGGAATAAATTAGAATGCGAGGGATAGAGACAAGAAGGTCAATGATTGAAGTATTGGTAACCCAATGATTCAACCAATAAACCCTAGGGGGGAAATGGCCACTAGGAAGTAGGTAACCCTAGGCCCTAGTGGGTTTACTCCTTCTTTAGCTCAAGGATGAAGTAGATTACGACTATATGAAGAAAATGATGCTAGGGTGTTGCAATGGCAAGGCCCTTAGCACAAATCTTCAAGAAAGTAGGGTTTCTAGCACAATCTAGTAGGTGAAAAGTTGTTAAGGCAAGAACAATAACATGCCCTTTAACCTCCTAGGGTTTAAATTAGAAATTTCATAATCTTGGAAGAAATGCAAGATAAATACACCATAACCAATCAAAATGAAGAAAAATTTCAGAAATTTACTTACATTCACCAAAAGTCATCTAGAAATAGGCCTAATTGAATACTTTCCACCAAGAAAAATGCCAAAATACACCAAAACTAGCCTCCTTCAAGAAGTGGTCACCAAATTTCAGCCAATAAACCCTAAGTAGGGCACAAATTTCAGAAATCACTAAGTGTGAGTGAAATATGATGAAATAATACAATTGCAAAAACCCTTATTTATACAGTTACAATGACCTTTAATTTACAAATTAGGTCAAAAAGGATGACATGGGCAATTTACATGTAATATCCAGTTTTTACATAAAAATGAAAAATGAAGCCCTAAATGAAGAAGAATATGTGACGTCATGCCCTTTTAGGATGACGTTAGGCCTCTTAGGTGAAACATTGGCCTCCAGGAGAAAAATGTTAGGCCTCCCAAGGCCTCTAGATCAAGCCACATGTGTCACTTGGCACACAATTGCCTCCAAAGTGTCCATCAAATGTTGGGTGACATCAAGGGTCACAGAGGTGATGTCATGGGCCTTCCAAGGCCAACATCATCGTGGGAGGGCAAGACCCCCCTGTATCCAAGACTTCCATGTTGTCGCTGGTGGAACGTCCTCCTCTCTCTCTAGTGCAAGCCTCTGACATGTGTTTTCCCCTGGCTATGGCCTTAACATCCATCTAGTGGGATTTTATCCCTATGGAGATCCAAACTAATCATCTCTCCATGTGTACCTATCTATCGGGTGTGGCCCTGCAACAACAACAAGTACACCCTCCATGGGATCATAAGTCATATGGATCATAGAAATGCCAATCAAGTCTAATAATCAAGTTATCTAAACATGTGCATAAAACCCCCCTTTCCCAGACAAGTTCTCAAACACGTTATACTATTCTACAAGCTAGGTTTGGAGAGGGTTTCAGGAGGTCCTACTGGGATAATTCCCATTGGACGTGGGATTTTTCCAGGTGAAGGCATATCCAGGTCATGTAAGTGGATGACGTAGTGTAGGTATGTTTGAGCAATGGGTGCAGTGATGACAGGAAAATTTATGGCTTACCTGTGGGTTCCTATAAAGAGGGTGAGATGCACCTTGTCATGGATGAAAATCTTTCAAAGGCCATTCAATTCCTTTTACCTTTTTATCTTATTTATTTTTCTTTCAAGAGACTAGTTAGGGGACACTGTCCTAGCATGGTGACCAATGGTGACAATGTTACCCACAATCATTTCACTGATATGAGAAGGCTCGCTCGTGATGATACCCCCTTTCTCTTCGCTATGCCACCAAGAGCCACTACCCTTGTGTGGTGACCAGCTGAATGATATTTTCAAACTGATACATTCCCATGGACCTAATAGGATGGCTCGTGATGATACCCCCTATCCTCCAGCTAGGTCTTGATTTTATTATTTTATGGGTCCCTCCATTTCTTGCTGAGAAGCCTTTTATTTATTTCTTGGGGATCCTTGGGAAAAACATATAAAGGTTTTTTTCTTTTGTCTTTATATTTTTCCAACTAATTTTACCCTCTATGATTTTAGCCCCTTCTTCCCACAAGGAAAGGTACAACCATTTTCTAGCTTGGAAAACCCAATGCCCGAACTAGTGCAGAGGATAAATGAGAGGTACAATGATGAAACGTGATATGTACGGTGGTAATGGACGATGACATTTTATAAACCCACCTAGTGGAAATTCAAATCCTAAGAGAACCAACTTTCTAGGGCATCTTGTCATTCCCCTCCAGGTGTGGACAAGTGGAAAGACATAAATTCAAAGCACACGTCAGAAGAAAAAATAATTAAATGCACATATTCAAATGTTTTGAGAATCAGAGTGACACATACCATGATACTCAAACTCATTACCTCATGGAGAAAGACCCACTGTTGTTGAAGGACCATATCAATGGGATGGATGTTGTTGTTTTTGATAGGATGGAGGTGTTGAAGAAGAAATATGGGCCCTCTAGGGACAGTCTCAAGTCAATATGGCTCTCAGTACTCCACATCTAGGACCTGTGGGCCTCAAGACATAATCTCCTTAGTTATCCCTAGGCTAGGGGATAACATCTCTCTCCAACTCAGGGATATGTGCTCACTGTAGAGCGCATGAGAACCTCAACATCTCTGGCATGACCTATGACCTGCTTGATCTCCACAAAAATCATTAGTAATCATTTGGGGTGGTGATATCACCCCTGGCTCATATATGGTACAATAAAAATGAAAGTAAACAAGCATATATACAAATGGAAATAAAACTACTCTAGCCTGAAAATAAGATGGTATATACAATGAATGCAAATTTCCTACCTACTTACCTCTACTCAGTTGTTAATTCAATGCTAGGTGTAGTCAAATATCTAGTGAAACCATCCTAGCAATGTCTCACAATACTTGCCTCTGTTCTTCATCATAAGCCAAAGCATTGATAAGTTAAGCAAAAAAATAACATGAGTTAGAAAATGTATTGTATCATTGGAAATCGTAAGGTCTATCTCATGGAGGCGGGGGGGAGGGAAAAAATGGTGCCAAGTCATACTTTCAAAAAAGTTCTCAATCCATCTCAAAAAGGGATCGTGAAAAGTCAAAGGTTCAAAACACTGACTCAAAGAGTCTGAAGGTTGTCTACCTCAAACATCTTCACAATCTGAGGCCTAGGAAGGGACTTGCAAGAACGTAAAGGGTGACTGATATTTTATTAAGGGGAGGCTCGAAGACTTTGGAAATAAGCTTTTTCTTAAGGTACCCAAGCTTCCCCTAAAAAAAATGGGAGGATTTTTCCTACATAAGGCTTGGGATAAAGGAAATTTTTCGAAAACATACCCTCAGTGACATAGCTAGGTAAAGTAATCAAAGGGAGGTAGAAAATATTATCACGAGTATTCTTCTTTAGGCAAGCATCTTCCTCACTCTCATCAGGATCTGCGCAAAATGATGGTTGACAATTTTCTTCATAGAATAAATCTGAATGCTCAAAGGAGTACTCATAAAAATCCTCAAGGTATGACCAAACATCATCAAGAGAATATAGGACTAGGTTATCCGTGGGTGTTTGGAAATTATCTATAATTATATCATCTCCTTATTACCAATTTTCAATATTAGTAACCTCATATAATAGTTTCAAAGGAAACTTTTGGAAATGACCTTTAATGTCGTAAATGGGATCCTTATTAGAACCAATCACATCCCACTTAAGCCTTCCAACATGTATGAAATTATCAATTTTATAAACAATGTCACTATATTTATCATAACATGAATGATTTAAAGCATCCAAGGGCTCATCTATCACCTCTTTACTTTCCAAAGAATAAAATAAAGAATCATCAAAATTTTGGAAAGAGAGGTAACTCACCGTGTTTATTTCTTCTTGTGCAGGAGCTTCGAAATAACATGCATCATTATTTCTTCCTCATGACTTTCTCCTACATATTCAACTATATAACAAGGAGGATCTACCTTACCCGAGGATTTTGTTTCTCCTTCATTCTCTGAATCATAAAATAAGGTATTATCAAAATCTTGAAAAGGAAAGTGACTAACCTCATCCTCTTCTTCTTGTACAGGAAAAAATGGATTTTGGATGGCTTCATCAAAGGGATAATGACACATCAATACTTCATCATTATGTTTGATATCCTCATTTTCTAGCTCCTCAACCATGTATTCATTATTCTTTGCAGAAGAATGAGTAATCCTTTTCTCTTCCTTGTGGGATTGGAAAACCTCATCAAGGTCCTTCCCCTTAGCCTCTTGTTGGTCGATAGTTTGTTCCCCTTATTTTTGGAAATAAGTATTAAGGGTCTCAAGGGAAACTAATCTCTCCAAACTAGGAGTTTCTGGGGTAAAGAGGTTTCTTTCCTGGGACAAGGAGATATTTTCCTCGATTCTTTTAGCCCTGTCATGGGCTTCATCGAGATTTTTTGGGCCCTTTTTACTGAGGGTAAAACCTAGATGTACTAAGACTGCATTGGTATAGAGATGAACAATGTACTTGTCTCCAAGATGATGACTTCTAGAAATTAAAAATAATATGTCCTCAAACCTTTCTTGGAACTGTCTAACTATTTCATTCTCAGTTTTTTTTATATGCTCGAGTCTTTTTAGTAGTACTGGGATGTCTTCCAACTTAATACCCCATATTTTGAGAAATGTTTCTTCCAATTGTTCCATAGATGCGATGCAAGCATCAGGGAGGTTTCCATACCACTTCATAGAATTATCATCAAGAGTGGGAGATAAGAGTTTCATTGCCAAATCTTCAGCATCATCAGTCATAAGGTCGAATTGAAAGAAATCCCAAAAATCATCCATGTGATAATCTGCTCTCTCCCCATCACTACCAGTAAATTTAGGGAACCATTTCTTATGCTTCAGGGGCATTTGTCGAGGGTATCCTGGGATTTTACTCATGTCTAAAGGTTTGAAATTTCCCAGCTCCCACTGAAAATTCATGTTTGGTTTTGTCATTAGTGGAGTCGCCAGATAATTTTCTCAAAATTATCAAAGGAATGAGGGGATCACCCTCAATAGAGTCACCAGGTAAGATTTTTAAAAGTAAAAGGATTTTGAGGAAAGGGTTACTGAAAAATGTCATCTTTGAGGAGAATTGACTAAGTGTTCATTGAAAATAATGTGAAAATGTTATCACGCAATTTGTACTTGTCCCAAAGGGAAAGGCTAAGGGAGGAAAATTGACGTAACAGGAGGTCATCCTATCACTGTCACCTTAATAACATACCTCTTTCTATTTAGTGTTGATAACCTAGGGGAGACGTCCTCGATGACCTGGGGGTTTGAGATGACAAGGATAAAGTGTCTATAAAAGGTATACCCTTTCACAAGTCACACTAATCAGAAAGTCCCAAGGTTGTAACCAATGAAGCAGTGATGTGCTTATATGTACCTACCCAGAACAAAGCAACAAGAAAACAATGTCTTTTGCAAGTACAATTTGATGTTAATGCTTCATAAAACCATGGAATTATCAATAAAATAAATATTTGAAGTATGATGAAGAAAACATAATTTTATAACAACAATGTTTATAAGATGATATCCTCACAATAAATTCCTTGAAAGAGCTTAACAATTGTAACATCTTTCTCTTGCGCACACTAAGAGAACTTATTCTTTGAGGACACTTCTGTGAAAGTGATCTAGGTTATTATACTATTGGTCATTTTGATAATGATTATGAGATATTATGGATTTGATGATATGTTGTTTTGTTGTAATTACATAGACACGTGTTATTGACGAGGTTCTCCTGAGTGTGTAGGACTTTGGACATTGACGATGTAGAGGCATCGATGAAACCCCTTGGACTCTAGATCGAGTCAAGGAATGGACTATTGGGTTTGAATATTGTTGATGTGACATATGTACATATGATTAGATGTCATGATGATTGATTATTATTGATGACATGATTCATTGATGGATGCAGGCTAACGATAACTTGCCGACCAAACTCACATTTGGAGTAGAGGGGTCACGCACGACAACCATAGACATTGAGGGAGAGGGGTGGAA
Source organism: Picea engelmannii (assembly GCA_009831015.1). Classification (NCBI taxonomy): domain Eukaryota; kingdom Viridiplantae; phylum Streptophyta; class Pinopsida; order Pinales; family Pinaceae; genus Picea; species Picea engelmannii. Next base: position 1,105,937 of record ML776790.1, read on the forward strand.
ACATCCCTGCCACAACCTACTAGCACTCCCGTGGTGGATCGAACTGTAGTTTAATGATTACCTAGCTCGAGAAGACCCATAATGTCGTGAGGTAAATTTGTGACAGTCACTCATGATGATTGTAATGGGCGCGCAATAAGGCTGGGGCCTTATTCCTTAGAGGCCCTTAGTCTCCCACAAGATCTCCTGGTGGATTATTGACTCTAGGGTTTTGACGTCTAACAAATTCAATCAAGAGGAAAGTGCCACCCTTGGGGCATGTAGTGCATATTGAAGGGAACGTTGCACAAAGAAAACGAAAAGCGGAGAGTGGCACCCTTGGAGCACGTAGTGTGTCCTGAAGGGCACGTCGTGATTTTCACTGATAAGTTAATAAACCTATTGCCTAGAAAAATATGCCTCCTTAGGACCTGGTTGGACTTAAAATAGATGATGGTATGAGTAAAAATTTAATAACTAAATATCCCCTTAAAAATTGTCGCCTAGCCTAGTGAAAAATAAAACCTAGGTCTTAGTAGAACATGTGGTTAATAAATAAATAAATAAATAAACATGTAACAGGAAGGGGGGTAAGAAATTCAAAATTATTTTTTAAACTCAAAATTATTGGAGGATTAATTTTTAATTAAAAAGGAAAAAGTGTATAGGGTTGTTTTATCTACACTTGCTAAATTGATTTTTAGTTAAAAAGGAAAAAGGGGGAAACTTAAAAGAAATAGGAAACTTAAAGAAAAGGGGAAACGTAAAGAAAAAGTTGAATGTCTAACTTAGTAAGGAATCTTTCCTTTGGAATTTTCTATTATGAACTCAACTAGGAATTAAGTAAGGCATAAGTCATTTAAGATTTGTGAGGGAATAATGGGACATCGAGGAGTGCTTTTAGGAATACTTTTAGGTGGGTGAGGGAAATATGAATATTTAATTAAGTAATAAAATTGATTTTCTGGTGCAACTAGGGGATGGGTGACATGTGTACAGGGGAGGTTTTTCGAAATTAATTAAATGAAAAAGGAATTTAATGAGAATTTGGGAAATAGATTACTTAAAAACTCTATAAAAATGATGGAGGAGGAGGATTATGGATCTCATCTATTTGCGTAATGTTACGCTGCTGAATTTTATCTTGACTGAACTTTCTCTTGTGGGAGATGGGATACCTAACTCAGGTAATGAGTGGTAGCTCAATCTTGCGAGGTGATATGGGTGATAGCATTATCTAGTATCGTGTGTGTGGCCCCTTTGTGGCCCGTGGGGATTAGGGGGGAGAAGATTACCCCTAGCGTTGGATGGGAGGTACCGGTGAGGTCACATTGTTTGGAAAGCGGGAGTTGGACAGAGCGTGTGTGGGACAACGACTTCAAATCTTTCGCATTTGGATACAGTACACATGTGTATATTTGTATTGAATGATAGTTTAAATATTGTTCCTGTGCCTTCATTAATTTACTTCTAATATGTTAAAGTTTATGTTTAATCAACGTAACACTATCCAGAGATTTCATTTTTATATTTTCACAAATTGTCTTGATGAGCCCATAGTTTTATGATCAGAGAATTTAAATTCATCCCAACCTTATGCTCGTTGTATTTTGAATTCATTTCCCATGGCGAGCCCAAAATCTGATTACAATGACTTCTCTGCATTTGTTTTTATTGATTTATTATGAAGAAAAACTGTGTTTTTATCTTATGTCCCTTATTCTTAAGTTATTAGTCTGTACCTAAGCAGTCGTCCAGAAGCCTAATCGAATGTGTTCACTCCAATGTTTAATACTGAGATTTAAACGCCATGCTTTCTTGTGCATGGATAATAAGTGAAGGACAAATGTTATCACATTTATATATCCCTTACATAGCTATGCGTTTTTCTATTATGATTAATCTCTAATCCTTGTGTTTCTGCGAATGAGTATCTTTGCATTTTTTATTGATTCATTGCCAAATGATTAATCCTTGCACCTTCTTTGTGAATGAGTATCTCTGCATTTTTGATTGATTCATTGTTGAATGATTAATCCTTGCATTTCTGTGAATGAGTATCTCTGCATTTTGATTTGGTAAAATATCTAATATCTACGTTTTACCAATGTCTAATCTTTGTGTTTTACCAATGTCTAATCTCTGGGTTACATTACTTATCATTGTGTTATGATTGGTAAAATATCTAATCTCTGTGTTTTACCAATTTCTAATCTATGTGTTTTATCAATGTCTAATCTTTTCATTATATTACTTACCACTGCGTTTTTATTGGTAAAATCTCTAGTCACTATGGTTTACCAATGTCCGATCTCTGTGTTTTACCAATGTCTAATCTATGCTTTATATTACTTACTACTTCATTTGATTGGTAAAATATCTGCATTATATTACTTACCATTGCGAATTTTTACTCTACGATTTTCTTTTTAGATAGCTAATTACTTGGCATATTACCCATCCTTCACACCATGATTTTCTTGGCACATTACACAAAATCTACCCCACAATTTTCTAGGGTAATTACCCTGTATTTACCCAGCGATGTCAATAGATTTATCAACAAGTTTTAGTAATAGATGTATCAATAAATGTGCTACTGGACAACGACTTTGATCATTGAAAGCGATATAGATTACACAAAGATATCATATTGCACAACGATTTCATATTACCCATGTGATATCATATTAAACATCGATATCATAATGCACAACGATATCCTATTTAAATCAATGATATCATATTTAACTCAGCGATATATATGATTACACAACAATATCATATTTAACTCCACAATTTTCCCTTAAAATATAATTGTTAGACATCGATATTGTTAGACAGAGATATTATGTGTTAATAGACAACGATTTCATGTATTGAATGGACATAAATATCATTCATTTATTAGACAACATTATCATGCTTAAATAGACAGAGATATCATGTGTTAATAGACAGTGATTTGATGTATTGAATAGACATCAATAGCATCCATTTATTAGAAAGCATTATCATGTGTTAAATAGACAGGGATATCATGTGTTAATAGACAACGATTTCATGTATTGAATTGACATCAATATCATTTATTTATTACACAACATTATCATTTGTTAAATAGACAGAGATATCATGTGTTAATAGACAACGATTTCATGTATTGAATGGACAGCGATATCATTCATTTATTAGACAACATTATCATGTGTTAAATAAATAGAGATATCATGTGTTAATAGATGGCGATTTCATTTATTGAATGGACATCGATATCATTCATTTATTAGATAGCGCTATCATGTATTAATAGTCAACGATATCATACTTTTATAGACAACATGTCATATGTTTAATAAATAGCCTAATAATGTATTCAACATGCGACGAATTTATTTGTGTTCTAGAAAATATAAGCATATTACTAGGATTAAGTGACATGTGCATTGAAAAAGCTAAACCCTTCTACAACCAACCTGCTTGGTTTCTAGTTCTAATGTTTCAAAGTTTAGTTTATATGAAATAATATTTCTTTATCAAAGGTGAACAAACTTCACCTAAACTTTTCTTCATAATTGAACTTTAATAAGATATTTTAACATACACTTAATTACATTAACTAACATGTCTAAGTAGGTACATTAACTAACATATCCTTTAAAGTGAAATGAACTTTGAAGAAAATAAAGTAGATTATTATACAAAGAAAATAATAATTTTTATTAATACTAAATGATATAAAAGTTTTTAAAAATTTATTTGATTGTTATTAAAAATAATAGGATTATCATTTTTTAGATAGAGATATAAATGTTGAATTAATAGGATTTGTTAAACATAATGGCTTATTGGCATAATAGTTTATTATCTTGCGCAAGATTAATGGTCGAGGGATTAGTAGTTTTACTAGCTAAAACATTTAATAGTTTAATAGTTAATTGGTTACTTTGTGCCTAGTGCCTTAAGTCAAATTGTAAATGGTGGTTGGTCATAGTTGTTTCACCACTCATGTTTTCCTTGTAAGAACTAGAAATATTTTGGTTAGCTACACAATTTAGATTTGATTGTTGTCACCTTGTGTCTTGTCGACTTGTTCCTTAGGTGCTTGGGTATAGTCTTCATGTATTTATTGACAGATGATTCGATCTTCTAGCATGATGGATTTAGCTTGGGTTAATGGTATAGATATGTTATGTTGCACCATGGTTATTTTCACGTCCATCGCCTTGTGAATACATGATTCCTGATGAGGGGATCATTACACACCCTGATGGATAGATGTGAATGACAACCTGGTTGGAGTCTTTTTCTTCCTGATGTGCGTGCTCGTTTATTGTAATTGATGTTGGTACTTGGTTCTGTAACGTCTTAATGAGATTGGTTTTGTGCACCATAGAGGGTTCTAGTTACGGGTTGTCGATTCGATGTGTTGGGTTGTTGATGTTTTACTTTAGATTGTAGGCATTGCCTTGATTGTGTCGGGCGGGTACCCATTTTTATCTTTCTATTGATTATCGCATGTTCATCCAATTGCATTATGTGCTAGTATGTTGTGTCATGGTTGGTTATTACCTGAATGTGTAAGTTGTGTTCGTCAAAAACTTGTGTTGATTAATTTTTGTCATTGACTGCCTTCCTGCATAAAAAAATAAAAATATATTGCACTGCTTTGCGTCACATATAGTCGTAACGATTGGGGTTGTTACAACAATGAGCAAAAATAATAACTCAATAATAGAAAAGTACTAGCATTTGTCAGAAACTAATTAGGAAGTGTATAAATAAACTTTATAATTACTTTTAAGTGATTTTATTGTTGTAATAGATGGTTGTAGCTTACTTTTGTAACAACAACAAGTAGCTTAGAAAATTACTCTACTCTAGGGTTAGGAAAGGTTAGTAGATAGCTTGAGGTAAAAGTTTATAGAGTTGTTTTCATCAATCAATCAAGTGAAAGGCTTAGATCAATGCCTTTAGGGTTAATGGAGTCACTTTTAACAATGAAAATATTGAAGGAACAAATGATAATGTGAGAGATATAGACAACAAGGTTAATGATTGAAGTGTTGGTAACCCAAGGCTTCAACCACTAAACCCTAGGGGGGAAATGGCCACTAGGAAGTAGGTAACCCTAGGCCCTAATGGTTTTCCTCCTTCTTTAGCTCAAGGATGACGTATATGATGGCTATATGAAGAAAATGATGCTAGGGTGTTGCAATGGAAAGGACCTTATGACAAAGCTTCAAGAAAGTAGGGTTTCTAGCACAATCTAGTAGGTGAAAAGTTGTTAAGGAAAGAACAATAACATGTTCTTTAGCCTCCTAGGGTTTTAAGCTATCAATTTCATAATCTTGGAAGAAACTCAAGATAAATACACCATGACCATTCAAAATGAAGAATAATTGCAGAAATTTACTTACATTCACTAATAATCATCTAGCAATAGGCCCAGTTGAAGACTTTCCACCAAGAAAAATTCCAAAATACACCAAAATTAGCCTCCTTCAAGAAGTGTGCACCAAATTTCAGCTAATCAACCCTAATTAGGGTGCAAATTTCAGACCTCACTAAGTGTGAGTGAAAGATGATGAAATAATACAAGGGAAAAAACCCTTATTTATACAGTTACAATGACCTTTAATTTACAAATTAGGTCAAAAAGGTTGACATGGCCAGTCTACATGTAATATCCAGTTTTTACATAAAAATGACAAATTAAACCCTAAATCAAGAAGAATTGTCGATATTTGATTGCCAATGCACCATCAACATCGGAGAAATGGGAGGAAGGGTGTGTTGATCGTTGATTTCTGACTTGTGAAATTTTTTTTCTGAAAAATCTCTGATATACCATCAACATCGGTGAACCAGAAAGTTAAATCGTCGACATAGACAACCACAATTGTCGATATATCGTCAGCATCAACGAAGAGGAGAAAGGAAACATCAACTTGTGTCAAAAGAAAAATCCACAACACTGAAAAGAAACTCTCCTCATGCCCCTCCTGCCTCATTTTCCCTATACCTTCTTGAAAATAATTTCCCTTCTGGTTGGTTGAGTCGAGTTCCCATTAATAAATGACTTGTTTTTTCATCATTATCTTTCTTGATTGATTCTTTGTGAATTTTTGTTTTTTTCTTGAAGGATAATTGCATGTCATGATTTGGTTCGAAATACTTGTCATCATGTTTGTCATTGATTGAGCGTGAAATAGGTCCACCAACTATTTTTTGTGTGCAGGAGACATCCAATACCACCAAGTCCTTTGTATGCGCAGTAAGCTTCTGCATTAAGACACAAAATTTGGAGCAATCCATTTAGGGCTTAGATTTCAATCCAAACAGAGAGGTCAAATCTTCAACAATGGAGATCTAACAATCGATGCATATCAACGACTCTTGTGCATGCGGAGTCTCAAACTTGTGCTATATTTAATCACATATTTACACAAATTTCACTACGTGACTTCGGCGTCGAAACTTCTGAGCTCATTTTTGTCGAAAACTCCTAAATGCCAAACTTCCACATATCTTTGAAATATCATCCATCCGAGAGATCTCCACACTTAGCACTCAAAAAATATCGAATGTCGAAATGTGAAATCCATGTGGTATTCATCAGTTGATACACATGGAATTCATCAGTGGAAACACATGGTACTCATTTCAGACACCATTGGTTACGTCATCTTCCCATTTCCGGGTGACATGTGTGATCCTTATTTCTGTGACAAGTCATTGATATGACATTAGACTATCGAGTCAAATCTAGAGGATTATCCATCCATGAAGTTTTACTTCAAGTCAATAGTAGATCACCAAAATGTCGAATATTCAAAGAGTCGATGACACATGGCACTCATTTCAAGTCATTTGGGTTACGTCATCCACTAGTCTAGGTGACATGTGTCACTCTCTTTAATGTGGAGACGTCAGTGACAATGATGTCATGTGGACATTTCAGATCTGGGAGATCACCACTCCAAAATATTTCAATTTAAAGCAACACAAAAACTTCTAAACCCCGAAGAGCCAAAGTCCTAAACTCCCGAAGTATTTAAAGGTAAAAATGTCTTAATCTTGGATGGATTAGAAATAATCATGAATTAATGACTCTAGGAGATTGTCACTTTGAGAGATTCCAACCCAGAGTGAATGAAAATTTCCATAGTGTTGAATAGTCAAAGTGTCGAAGTGTTGAAGCGTTGAAGATTTGGAGACGCATGGCACTCTTCTATCATGACATGTGGCATCCATTGGCATTCATCAATTGAGACATGTGTCACTTATTTTAAGAACATTTGGGGTTGCCATTTGTACTATTTCAAGTGACACGTGTCACCCTCCTTTCTGTGACACATCAACAATATGACATCATACTGCCACCTCAAATTTGGGATATCGACCTCTAGGGGATTTCCAAGCGCATCATTACAAAAAAATCCCAAACCCCGAAGATTCAGAGTCTCGAAGTCCCAAAATGATGAAGGTTAAAGGTAATATCGAGTTAATAAATAATTAGTGTTGGTTAATGACTATGGGAGTTTTATCCTCTGGAGGATATGTATAATATGCGCTTTGAAGCCCCCAGACATTAGATTTTTGAAGTGGCTCATCCACATTTATTGCACATTTTGAAATTTTTAAAAGGGGGCGCCAAGCTAGGAATGGATAAACTACACGTACAGACTCCAGAAAGAATATCAAAGACTCCAAAAAATGTCATATTACTTGTTTCTTTCCCCGAAGGGATAAGTGGGGGAAAAATGCTTCCAACATCCAATTATCTCCTAGTGGCCTCCAACAACACGCTACATGCCAATGCTTGATAAAAAACGTAGTTCTGCCACTCCGATTCATTTCCTACTAAATCTCGGTTCACCCCCACATGTGGATCAATATAGCTTCAGTGTTAGTAGCATCTTTTAATAGTTCAATTGCAAAACTCTTTTAAATTCAGACATAATAAGTGGTCTTTTTTTGTGTGACAAGAACCACTCCTTTTTGTTAAGTCAAGTTTGGAGTATTCATTAACATACTCCAACAATGTGTTTTAGTTAAGTTAATAATTTTTTTTACAACCGATGTGTAGATCTAAGATTTAATTCCACACTAGTCGAGGGCCTCCACATCTATGATAAATAAGCATCTTTTGTATGTTAGACAGGTCGATGGTTTTGGAGAGAAAGACTTTTTTTGAAATATTGTAAGAGAATTGTTTCTGTGCAATTTATTTTAATTAAGAAGTTTTGTTTAGAACCAAAGACACTTCTTTCATCTAAGAAGTGAATTTGATTGGACCAAGGGGGATTATCTCTGTCTTCGGATTCAATATTTGATGTTGTATTGAGTAACAGTTATTGCATCTGTTATTTTAAGTTATCTTGTAATGCTGCAATAGTTATTTTATTCTAGCTGATGAATAGAAATCGATTGTGTTAACTTGTGATTAATAATAGAGCATTGAAAATTAATTTTTCTTACGCTAACTTCTTGTCACTTATATATTTTCTTTATGTAACTGTGATCTCATACAATGTTGAATGTCTACTAATCAAAATGGTATTAATGCTAGTTTGAAGTAGTATATATCTTCTTCGTCTACATGCTAAGGTATAAAGGTTATCTTGCAACCCAACCTTCCCCCAACACATAGTTAGCTTCCCTCTGTCATCTAGTTTAAATATCTATCTTTCTTTTGTTATAAACGTTAGAAAAGATCCAAAAAGAGAATTGCATAGCCTGAGGAAAGGCTTAACAGAAAATACATATATGTCAATCACAATTAAATCCCATCAATAATTCCAGCCAGATCATGAATCTAGAGAACCTTACCACTCATCAAACACTTACGAGGTTAATTGGGCCTCTTAAGTGGGTTGGATTCCTGTTGTTGATTTAAAGGGATCTCAGACCCTTCAACACCTTCATACACTCGTAGGATGACAAAATAATATATTCAATTGTAGGATATGCAAGCTTGAGGTATCAGAAATATTCATATATACTTTAGTGGAAAAATAAAAACCTTAGTCTGCATCCACCAGATTACTACTTCCATCCTCAAAAAGTGTTAGAACATCTTAATAATAAGAATTGTGGTAGTAGAAAAATAGAATTCCAATCTGCATTCACCATGGTGATAGCTCTATCATCATAAAGTCTTAAATCCTGACAACTTATAAACTGATTGAAATGCATTAATTTTCATAGCATTCCCCTAGACACCAGAGACCAAATTTGAGTGAAAATCCACTGGTTGGCACTATCAGAATACTCATACACTACAAGCCATTTACATTCTTATAGAGTTGGAAAATAACCAATCCAAAAGGAGGATTCAATTTATCAAATATATAACACAAAATTCAACAAAAGGATGCGTGAGTTTGTAACATCAGTTAGAAGGAAAAAGGATATTTTTTACATTATTTGGCATTGAAAAAAAACCTCATTTGACATTACTTACCCATTTTAGATTTGAGAAATAATTGATTTGAAGGGAAGATGCCTTGATGATTCAGGGATTTATGGGGGCCATAACTTTTGACTCGGTTATCTATTTGGGATAAAATTTTATAGGGAGTTTCATCTTGAAGAGTTCACTACCATGCCAATTTGATCTTTCTGATAAAACATTGTTTCAACACTTTTTTGTGGATAAATTCCTTCATATAAGGCCTCAAATTGGGATTTTAGTGTTTTTACGAGAATTTTTAAATTAGTAATTATGAGTTATATCTTATCATGTGCACCCAATAAGAAAAGAGAGTTGACAAATAATGTCTCTCTAGTTATCTTTTAGTTATTGGTCAGTTTTAGAGTCATGTGAGAATTTTCTAAAATTAACTATTTTTCTAAAATTAGTTGTTTTCGAAAATCTCAGCTAGTATTTATAATGGGTTGAACTTCCATTGTAATAGTTAGGATGGAGAGGGAATAAAAGAGAGTTATTTTCCATTCTCGTGTGTTCGCATGGTTTTTATATCTCATGAATGAATCAAATTTTATTGGCTACATCATCTGGTATCAATGCAGGAAGATGGCTTAGAGAGGAAGAGGAAGAGCATGGTATCTTGCTCAGATTCATAGAGATACAAAAAAACTCCAAAGGCAAGTAACTGATTTTAAAAATGTGTCAGCTAGTCAAAGAATGATACAAAGAGGAGTGGTTGATGAGGAGACGGAATGACAACATGTTGATCGACATACATAACATTAAGAAGAACAATTAGAGTGCATTACTTTTGAAGAGAGGATGCTTAGGGCTCTAGAAGGGAGAAATGATGGGATCAAAATGGAAGTTTCAGAATATGCAGGGAGTCTTAAACCAGAGGAGTTGATAGATCACCTAAAGAAATGTAATTTTTTTTAATGCAAGTAAATGATAGAGAAAAAGAAGGTGAAATTTGCATGCACCAAGTTGAAGGGTCACACCATGATATGGTGGTATCACATGCAGAAATACAAAGAAAAAAAATGAAAAGACAAAATTAGGACCTGGAGCAAGAAGGAAAAAAAATTACAAGAATTGTTTTGCCTCTGGACTATGCCCGATCCATTCTTCATAGATTTCAAAACTTGAAGAAAAACTTGTCCAGATTGGAGGAACTCACAAATGAGTTTTATCAGTTGTCCATTCGTGTGGATCACTTGGAAACTAATGAGAAGTTGGTTGTAAGGTATGTGAATTGTTTCAAATTTTCTATTCAAGATGAATTGAGCGTGCATAAGGTTCGTAGCGTGGAAGAGGCATACTAATTATCCTTAAAGGCCGAGAAAAAACAAAACTAACAATTTTCTCAAAGGAATAGAGGATCAAGGAGGGGTACATCATCTACCTCATGGTGTGGTTTTAACTATGGCAGATGAAAATTATCCCAAAGAGTTGAAAAAGAAGAAGATACTCAACAAAGTAACTTGAATCAACCATGAGGAAGAGGATTTCATAGGGGTATATATTACAGTGGTGGAAGAGGAGGACCTTATGTGTGTTTCAGATGTGGTGTAGAGGGTCATCGATCATTTGAATTCCCAAATTATAACATGCAAGAGCCGAAGAAAGAGAACCAACCTATTTTAAACTTGGTCCAAGATGAGAATGAAGAAGAAGGAGTTTAATTTGAAGTCTCTCTCGATATCTGAGAGAATCACATGATAAGAAGGTCAATGGTGATTCCCAAAAAAGAGAAAAGTCAGAGTAGCATCAATGAATTTTTTTGGCTTCAAACAATTGTTTTTTGAACCAGATGCACTTTCAGGGGAAAGTTATGTCAAGTTATTGTTGATTGTAGTCATTTTGAGAATATTGTTTCCAAAGATAAAGTAAATAAGTTTAAATTTTGTTGTGAAACACATCCCCATACTTATCAAATTTCATGGTTCAAAAAAGGGAATGAAGTCACCATTAATAAAATATGTTTGATCAAGTTTTCCATCAGTAAGAGTTAGAAAGATGAAGTACGGTGTGATTTCATTCTGAGGGATGCATGTCATATTTTATTGGGGAGGCCTTGAAAATATCACAGAAAAGTCATTCATGATGAAGAAAATAATACCTACACATTTTGAAAGGATGGATCAAAAGTTGTCCTATTGGGCCTTAAGGTTGAGGGGAAAGTTGAAAATATGTTGTCAGAAGGAGAGCTTGTTAAGGAAACAAAGGAAACCGGATTCTTTTATACATTAATAGTGCAAAAAGGAGTTGGAGAAGACATATTGATTCCTACTAAAGTGGCCAAGTTACTAGAATAATATGTTGATGTTATCCCTGATGAACTACCTAAAGGTATTCCATCAAAGAGGGATATTCAACATCACATTGATCTAATCCAAGGATCATGTTTACCTAATCAGGAAACCTATAGGACGATTCCTACACAATATGCAGAGCTCAATCGAAAAGCGATAAAACTTATAAATAAAGGTGTGGTGAGAGAATGCATGAGTCCTTGTGTTGTAACGACATTCTTAACTCCAAAAAAATATAATACATGAAAGGTGTACATAGATAGGAGAGAAATCAATACAATTACCATCAAATATCGGTTTCCTATATCATTCTTGGACAACATGATGGATGTGATAGCGGGAGATAAATATATTGGTAAAATTGATTTGTGAAGTGGATACCACTAGATTCAAATTCATGAAGGGGATAAATGGAAAACTACCTTCAAGACTATGGATGGACTATATGAATGGATGATGATTCCATTCAGGCTATCTAGTTCATGTATTACTTTCATTTGACTGATGAGTATTGTCCTTCGACCTTATATTTGTAAGTTTTTTGTCGTTTATTTTGATGACATCTTAGTTTTTAGTAACAACAAATAATATCGCTTGCACCATTTAAAAATTATATTGGATGTGTTGAGAAAACATCATATTTATGCAAACTTGAAGTAATATAGGTTCCTACAAGAAAGTTTGGTATTTATGGGTTTTTTCATCTCAACAGAAGGAGTCAAGAAGGATTCAAAGAATATCAGAGTAATTTTGGAGTGGCCTAGTCCTTAGAGCATAACAAAAGTAAGGCATTTTCATGGACTCACCAACCTTTAACAAAAAAATATTCAAAATTTTAGCATTATTGTAGGACCCATAACAGATTGCATCAAACGAAATACATTCATGTGGACCAATGAAGCCGAGGAATGTTTTAATTTTTTAAAGAAGAAGGTAACTGGGACACATATATTATCCTTACTAGATATTGATAAAGTGTTTAAGGTAGACTATGATGCTTTACATCTAGGCATTGGAGCAGTACTTATCCAAGCAGGTAGACAAATTGTATTTTTTAGTGAAAATTTGAATGAGGTAAGAAACACCTACTCCACATATGATGTAGAATTTTATGCAATTGTGAAAGCATTGTGACATAGGAGGAATTATTTAGTGCTGATAGATTTTGTGTTATTTACCGATCACATTGCATTAAAATATGTAAACACCCAAAATAAATTGAATAGTAGACATGCAAAATGGGCCTCTTTCTTACAAGGCTACACCTTTTTTCTGAAGCGCAAATCAAGATAACATAATCAAGTTGTATATGATTTGAGTCAGCGCACTGTTCTTTTGACAACCATGGAAAATCAAGTAATTGGATTTGCTGCATTAAAGGATCTCTATGTGTCTAATAATGATTTTTGGAAGATTTTGGAACAATTGAAGAATCCAATCCCTGGGAACATGGATCTTACTCAAGGTGAATATTTTATGCAAGATGGCTACCTTTTCAAAGGAAAATAACATTGTGCATTCCAATTGGTTCTATTAGGGAAAATATTATCAGAGAACTTCATAGTAGTGGTTTGGAAGAAAATTTTGGAAAGGATAAGATGCTAGCATTGATTGAAGATAAGTATTACTGGATGAAGATGAGAAAGGATATAACTAGGTATGTGGAACGATGTAGGATTTGTAAAATGGATAAAGAACAATCACAAAACACATGTTTGTATATGCCATTACCATTGCTCGCAAGCCCATGGACATATTTAAGGATGGAATTTGTATTAGGGATCCCAAACACATAGCGAGGCAATGATTATATTTTTGTGGTTTTTGATAGGATCTTTAAAATGTCTCATTTCATTTCTTGCAAGAAAACAGGTGATGCATCGAGGGTGGTAGAATTGTTTTTCTCATAAATTGTTAGATTGCATGGGGTTCCAAAACATATTACCTCTGATAAAGATACTCAGTTCTTGGGTCATTTTTGGACCTTATGGAATAAAATGGGGACTAAATTACCGCTCAACAGTTCCTATCATCCCAAAACAGATAGGAAAACCGAGGTAGTATCTCATAGTTTGGGAAATAGGTTACAAAACATTGTTGGAGAGAAGCCCAAGCAATGGTATTTAGATTTACCTTAAGCATAGTTTTTGTACAATAGTTCAGTGAATAGATCTATAGGTAAATATCCCTTTCAAGTTGTTTATGGTAGAGATCCTATGGGTGTCCTAGATTTGGTGCATCGACTGCACAGGGATAGGATCAACAATGATGGGGAAGAATTTGAGGAATACATTCAACATTTGTAGCAACAAGTGAGAAAAAAAATGTAGGTCAGTAGTGAACAGAACAAACTTATAAAAGATCCTCATCGATGATATTAGGTATTCAATGAAGGTGATGTGGTGATGGTTCATTTATTAAAAGAGATATTTCTTCGAGGAACCTACGACAAATTGAAGAATAAGAAAATTGGTCCTTTTAAGATTATTAGGAAAATTAACGACAATGATTATAAGGTTGATCTACTAATTGATCTAGATATTTCCCATGTGTTTAATCTATATGATTATATATCTTCCATGCCAAATATCTGGGTGATGATAGTGAGGCAAAGGTGGATTGGCAATAGGTCATTTCAAGCAAGAAAAAGGAAACGTTTGCACATATTTTAGATAAGAAAACCCTCTATACTCGGCAAGGCCAATACAACCGATATCTGGTCCAGTGGGAAGGCATATGACAAGAGGAGAGTACATGGCTTACAGAGGGGGAATTGATGAACCTGGATCTCATTAAATGGTAGCAGTTTAATGGCAGGAGCTTGCAGGAGATGTGAAATTTTCAACCACATGAGAACGATGCAGAGATTTTTGGGGACCATAACTTTTGACTCGGTTATCCATTTGGGCTTAAATTTTATGGGGATTTGTGTCTCAAAGAGTTCACTTCTATGTCGAATTGATCCTTTAGATCAGACATCGTTTCGACACTTTTCTGGGGCCAAAATCCTTCATATAAGGCCTCAAATTAGGATTTTAGTGTTTTTACGATAATTTTTAAATTAGTAATTATCAGTTATCTCTTAGCTTATGAACCTAATCATAAAAGTGAGTTGAAAAATAGTGTCACTCTAGTTATATTTTAGTTATTGGTTAGTTTTAGAGTCATGCGAGAATTTTCTAAAATTTCTTGTTTTCAAAAATCTTATATAGTAGTTATAAGGGGTTAAACTTCCATTGTAATAGTTAGGATGGAGAAGGAATAGAAGAGAGTTATTTTTTATTATCGTGTGTTCGCATTGTTTTTATATCTAATGAATTAATCAAAGTTTATTGGCTACATCAATTGTACTAGAGTTATAGAATACCCAATTCAATGGAAGGATGCATGAGTTTGTAACATTAGACTGAAGGGAAAAAGTTCATGTGTACATTTTGACAATAGAAAAAAACACACTGACATCACTTGCACTTTAATTATTATAGAGTTCAGAAATAACCAATTTGAATAGAATATGAAATCCCATATATTCAAAAGATACAAAATTCAATTGAATGGTGTACAAGTTTGTAACATCAGATACGAGAAAAGTTCATATTTACATTCTTTGATAGTCACGAAAACCCCACTCTGACATTACTTCCATTTTAAATTTTTTGGAGTTGGGGAAATACCCTATTTGAAGGGAAGACATATTTTCATAGATTCACAAAACACCCAATTAAACTTTTGAATGCACGAGTTTGTAACATTAGACAGAAAGACTAAAGTCCATGTTGAAATTCTTTGATAGATATGAAAAACATTGTCTGACACTACTCCTCATAGAATTCTTATAGATTCAGGAATGACCCTTATTGAGAGGGGATATGGATTCCCATATATTAAAAAATACCCAATTCAATTGGAGGAAGAACAATTTTACAGAAGGCCAAGGGTTCTTGCTTCGATTTTTTACAATCACGGGTAACCCATGTCAATGGATGGATCAAATTGAAGGACATTGGTTCCCATTCACATTCTTATAAAAGACACAATTGCATAAATTAAATATCTCATGTCCCCAAATTGTAATGGTGTGCAAATTATATTAGCCTCAATTCCAACAAGAAAGGTATCTTTATATAAATCACTCTGCAAATACAAGCCTCCATTTGAATTAAAATAAAGAATACACACAAATATCTATCAACTCCAATTTCAGCACATATATAATTAAATTTATGATCCAAATATCATATTATCATCTAATATAATCATAAAACCCTGCTAAAATCCCTAAAACTCAAAATTAAACCATATAAATCCTAAAAAGAAAAATGGCCAGACCTTCTAAAAATGCGGTTATCATTACCATATTTATTTTATCAAGAATAAGATGGTTTGGGGCTATGGTCAACCATAGATTTTTAACACGAGGAAAAATCGGTGCAGCACCCTGGGGAGACCCCACCTCATTTATTGTTTTGATTTTAGGCTTTTCCATATCTTCGATCACAACTACCTCCTCCTTCCTCTTTTTGGTTTTAGGATTTCCCATTTCTTCAATTGGAAAATACCTCAATATATTTTGAGACACATAAAAGAAAAAATTAGGTGGGTGTCTTACTAGAATGAATATGAAATTGAATCCCAATAAAACAAGTCCTTCCTTGCAATAAATTTTAACAAAATTTTGATGAAAAAAACAAAAGAAATAACAAGGCAATGAAGATCATAAGACGAAAGGTGTTACCATAGGAGAGGATTTATGGGTAGGGGATAAAAAGGAGATATGAGCCTTTCATCTCCTTTCCTTGAAATTATTCTCCTTTCCCTCACTGATATTGATCATAGTCGTCGTTTTGTTAAAGGTTTTGTTTTTACATTCATGGTTTTTGTAACATGTTTTGTTATATATTATATTTTATATATATTATGGTGATGATGATAACGATGATGACAATTATGATGATGATGATGACGATGAAAATGACGATGATTATGACAATGATGATGAGGAGGAGGAGGAGGAGAACATAAATGTTGATTATGGTGATGAGAATGATGACAAGGACAATAATGACGATGATGGCGGTGATGACAATGGCAATGACGATGATAATGAGGATGATGATGACAATGATGATGAGGAGGACGACAATGATGATGATGAAAATGATTACGACGATGACGATGACGATGATGATAAGGAGGAGGAGAAAGATGATGACAATGGTGTTTATGGTGATGAAAATAATGACAACAACAATGATGATGATGATTACGATGAATATGATGATGATGATGACGGTGATGAAAATGACATTGACAATGATGAGGAGGAGGAGGATGACAACAATGATGAGGAGGATGATGATGATGATGACAATGATGATGGAAATGATCATGAGGAGGAGGAGAACAATGATGCCAATGGTGATTATGGGGATGACCATGACGATGATGATGATGAAAATGGAAACAATGAAAATGATGATGATGAGGACGATGACAATGATGATGAGGATGATGATGATGATTATGATGATGATGATTACAACGAAAATGATGATGAAAAAGATGATGCTGACAATGATGACCCAAAGATCATGATGACAATGATGAAAATTATTATGATGATGAAAATGACGATAATGATGACTGTGACGATGATGATCATGACGATCATGACAATGTTGATTATAGTCATTATGGTGATGACAACGATGATGATGATAATGATGATTATGATTATGATAGTGATGACATTGTAAATGACAATGATGATGACAATGAAAATGACAATGATGATAATGACAAATATGACGATGATGATGGTGAACATGATGACGATGATGATGAGGAGGAGGAGGATGAAAACACTGACAATGTTTATTATGGTGATGACAATAATGACGACGACGATGATGACGACAATGAGAATGATGATGATGATGATGATGATGATGATGATGATGATGATGATGATGATGATGACGACGATGACGATGAAAATTATTACAATGATGAGAATGACGATGACATTGATGATAATGAGGGTGAGGATGACAATGGATATTATGGTGATGATAATGAAGACGATGATGATGAATATGATAATAGTGATGACAATGTCAATGAAGATGATGATGAGGAGGAGGATGACAAGGATGATGAGGAGGAGGAGGAGGATGATGATGACAATGATGTTGGCGATGATGATCATGATAAAGATGATGAGGAGGAGGATGAATAAAATGGTGATTATGGTGATGAAAATGACAACGATGACGACGATGATGACATTGAGGATAATGGAAATGACGACAATGTTGAGGAGGACAATGAAGATGATGATGATGAGGAAGAAGAGGAGGAAGAGGAAAATGGTGAGTATTGTCATGAGAATTAAAATGACAACAATGATGATTATGACAATGATGATGATGATGGTTATGACAATGGAAATGACAATGATGAGGAAGATTACGATGATGATGGTGATTATGGTGATTACAATGACAGAATCAATGACAAAAATGATGATGATGGTGATGACAATGATGATGACGACGATGATGATGATGATGAAAATGAAAATAATCATGAATACAATGATGATGATGACAAAAATGATGACACTAAAGACAATGATGATGATGATGACAATAGTGATGATGATGAATATGATGGAAATGATGACGACGACGATGATTACAAGGAAAATATTTATTATGGTGATGACAATGATGACAACGACGATGATGACGATGATGACAGTGATGAAAATGGAAATGATGATGATGATGACAATGACAATGATAGTGATGATGATGATGATGACGATGACGACAATGATGATGATGAGGAGGAGGAGGAGGATGTTGATGACAATGTTGATTATAGTGGTGATAATGGTGATGAGGACGACAATGAAGATGACGACGACGACGACAACGATGATGATGATGATGATGATGATGATGATTATGGTGATGAAAATGGTGATAATGATGATGACAATGACAATGAAGATGATGAAAATAGTGATGATGATGATGATGGTGACGATGATGACAATGATGAAGATGATGGAAATTATGATGATGACAATGATGACAATAATGATGATGAAAATGATGATAATAATGATGATAACAATGATGGAGATGATGATGATACCAATGATGAAAATGATGACAATGGAAATGATGATGTTGATGAAAAATGACAATGAAAATGATTATGATTATGAAGACGATGACGAAAATGATGATGGTGGATTCGATAATGATGAGGAGGAGGACGTTGAAAAAAAGGTTGATTATGGTGATGACAATGATGAAAATGATGATGACGATGACGATGATGATGACAATGATGATGAAAATGATGATGATAACAATGATTAATATGGTTATGATGACGATAATGATGACAATGATGATGGTGATGACCATGCCAATGACGATTATGATGAGTTGGATGATGACGACGATGATAATGATGAAAATGATGGCGATTATGATGAGGAAGTGGAGGAAGATGAAGATAATGATGTTGACGACGATGATGACAATGACAATAAAGATGATGATGACAATGATAATAATCCAAGTAATGATGATGATAATGAAAATGACAATGATGATGATAATGATGATGTCGACAAGGACAATGAAAATGATGATAATGATGATGATAATGATGATGATGATGATGAGGAGGAAGAGGAGGAGGAGGTGGATGGTGATGATAGTGGTAATGATGATGATGATGGAAATGAAAATGATGATGAAAATTAAAATGACCATGATGATCATGGTGATGACATTGATGATGATGATGACAATGATGATGAGGAGGAGGAGGAGGACGATGCCGACAATGTTGATTATGGTGATCACAATGATGACGATGACGACGATGATGTCGATGATGATGAGGATGATGACGATGATGCCGATAATGATGACGACGATGACGATGATAATAATGATGATGATGACAATGATGATGATGATGATGATGATGATGATGATGATGATGATGATGATGATGATGATGATGATGATGATGAAAACGATGATGAGGAAGATGATGGTGATGATGATGATGATGATGACTATGAAAATGATGATGGTGATGACCATGGCCTTTTCGCAGGTCTCTTCACATGCATAGGAATTTTGATGAAAGTTGATTGTAAGTTTGAAAAATTGGGAATGTGTCAAATTTCTGAAGAATTTCATCAAATTTTTTATTCATATAGAAGAAATTCGTAATTACAATGAATGTTAGGGAGACTTGAATATTTTTTCAATAGTACCATTAATTTAATCCTTATCATTGTAATATTTCGTCGAATATTGACCCAATATGTACTAGTGGAAAGTGTAGTATTCCCAAAGTGAAATTAGTTCAATACAAAACTCTCTGTAGTCTGACCTCATTGATGACATGCATTGAAAAAGAACAAAGAGAATATTTCTCTGATACCACTGACTTGGATTGTATAGAGAATGAAATGAAAGAAAGGAATATGAATGTAAATAAGAACACATAAACACTTCAGAGAGAACATTAAATATAGTGAGAACCAAATTCTATTAGTAAATGAAACTAGAAAATATTTTGAAATGGAAAGCCATACAAACTAGCTAGAATGGTGGTAGCTTATTTTTGAAGAGAGAGGTGTTGGCTACACTCATTCACAATATGATAGTCACAAGAGGAAAAAATGGCATTTTAATGTTAAGTACTAAACATTGAAAGGAAAAAAAATATCGAAAACCCTAACCCTAGGTGATTAAGTGGAAGGAGAAATGTGATCCCCTAGGAGTCTAGTTGATACATTAACTTCCTGAGACACAACTTCAATATACAAACTCCATTTGGGTCGCACAATAGCGCATTGGAAATATCTCAATGAGAATAAAAATATTGTTTAAGGATTAGGATTTTCATGGAAACCCTAGTCCATCACAAGGCCAACAAAAAATATTTAGGGCCTTAAAAAAGTGTCGGAAGTTAGGGGCTAACAAATCGGAGAAGAAATACCAAGATGTGGAGTTTTTATGATTCAATTGAAGAGGTGGGTGGACATTGATATCCACCTTAATCAATTAGTGTTTCTAGAATCTCCATTAATCTTTAATCACTTCATTGGTTAAACTCAATGAAAGAATGAAGGGGGGGGGAGGAAATCCATTAGTTTGCATCATCCTCATCTAGGACTTAGAAGAGTTGTGTCATGTCAACATATTAGGGGTATGAAATATGTCATGAGAAAATGATACCTAGGATATCTAATCAAAATAAAGAGATTTTAAATTGGAAAGGTGTATGGTGGGGGGGTTCAATGAAAGTATTTTTTAATGCATTATTTTATATCGAATGAAATTATGTGTATTCTTTAATAAAACATGAATGGATGTGATTTTTCATGGCTTCACTAAGTGGAACCTTATGTGTTTAGTAAATTAGATTGAAGGTTTCCCCTCTTTTGTTTCTTTTTCACTTTTGATAAATGGTTCATATTTTTATTTTCTTACTTTGGAAGTTTAAAATAGGTATGCCCATTTTCCCATTACTATTTCTATTAGTTAAAAAAGGTTTAATTAAATACTTAACTTATTTGAGATCATGTTGAGAAATAAATAAAATAACAATAGGATGAAATCTCATGCTCACCAATCTATTTTTGTTGTTGTTGATTATATGATTTTATTTAACAAGGGCTCATATATGTGTGTGTGTGTGTGTGTGTGTGTGTGTGTGTGTGTGTGTGTGTGTGTGTGTGTGTTTTCACATATATAGAGGTATTGGAACTATACAAAGTAGCTAAAAGAATGGAGATAAACATTAAGAAATCCTCTTAGTATCTCAAATGCTTCCAAAATTCTTGTGTAAGTGTCAAGAACTAGATATATTAATCAATTTGATCTGCCCAGGATATGGATCAATATCTATTGAGAATATATTGGAATTTGGACCATCTTGTTATAGCCCGCAATCTCCCGGCCCTCCTACTTATTTTCATGAAGTTGCCCTTCACCTATCAAAAAATAATCCCAACAAGCCCCGATGTCTTTTTAATTTAATGACATTGACCAAATTTGATCCAATTGTCACGAATTCAAGTCTATCGTTAAAATCAACTTTAAGGCTTGAGCACCGCATGTTGATTAAGGTTGTCATTGATGTCAACCCCTGAAGAAAGCCCCGTAGCACAAAGGTTTAGATAATGGACCCAATATTGTTTGATGTAAATATGACTCATTATTATTTTTTCATGGTTGATAAGAATTAAATATGGATGAACTCCAAAGTGGTCCCCTTATTATGAAAGCCCTCATGGGAAGACGCTTTGTGGAGTAAGAGAACCCATGCTTAATTGTGGAATAATGAGATGAAAGAAAGTGAATTTGTCAGGGAAAATATCCTAGATCGATACTACTTGTCATGTCATTTCCGGTGGTATGTGGAACGTCACATAATTCCTCACGGTTAGAGAGTTATGGCCATGAGAAGTTGGAGACCCCAGGTTTGGGTAATGGACCCAAGTTTGTCTGATGGGTAACAATATCAGTCATGATATATTTTTAGATAATACTATTCTATATGGATAGTACATGTCATTCCATTTCTGGTGGTATGTAGAATGTCACATAACTCCTCACGGTTTGAGAGTTATGGCCTTACGAAGTTGGAGGACCCTCATATGTCATCTAGAAGCCCCAAAAGGTCAAAGTAATCAAAGTGGTTTAAGAGATTTTAAAAGGTAAATAATAAAGTGAAGTGATGAGTGTATTATAATTCAAATTGAATACAAAATAAATTATTTCAATAATAAATTTAATGGAGAAATTAGAAGTAGACCCAACCCTTAAATAAGGAAAGTGGACCAAGTGACCTAGAAGATGTTTTTAAGGAATCTACTTGAAGAGTATAAATAAGAAGCAAGGCTCTCTCATTTGAATTACACGTGAGAATATTGAATATCTATATGTGTTTGAGGTAGACAAGGATATCTAAACCGTAATTCTGAGTGAAGGTGAAAAAAAAGAAGGCTGAAATGCAAGGAATGATAAATTATTTTGATGGTGCTTTCTAAGGTATGTTATTTACAGGTCATCTCACCATTTTCCCTATAAAAAAATTTCTATAATGATTAAGACTGTGAAATTTCTATGAAAGTGAGAAAACATATCGAAGTATCTGTTAAAAAAAATTCAGCTTGTGGTTCCCTGTATTTTTGGAGTTACACTCCGTGGAAAATAGGGTTTGTGGTGAGTCCTTAAACTATTCAAAATCAAGTGTTTCGGGTAAAAATGTCATAACTTATTCATAATAGATACAAATTCAGTGAGACCAAATGTGTTGGTTAGGTTAGAGTTTGGACTATTCTGTGTAATAGTTTTAGATTATTTTATCAAATATTTTGTGTGGGGCAGGCTCTACAAGGTCGATCTCTAGAATAAGCCTGAATTCAGCTCCAAACGTAAAAATGACATAACTTCTTCATAACAGATCCAAATTTAGTGAGACAAAGTGTGTTGGTTAGGGTAAAGTATATGATATTCCATGTAATAGTTTCATATCATTTTGTAAAATATTTTGTGCGGGGCATGCTTTACAAGGTCGCTCTATAGAATAAGTCAGAATTTAGTAAGGTATGTTATTTTTTCTATAACTCCTTTTCTGAGAGGTTCCAAGTAGTGACACTTGGAGGAATTGCATAAAAAAAATTGAATAACATTGTGTATACGTTTAAGATCTTTATACATTATAGGTTCAAAGTTATGATTATTTCGAGTTAGGGTTGTTGACTAATCCAAAACTAGGCATGTGAGACTAAAGAAAAGTTTGATGAAAATGTTAGTCTCTTGTTTTTAAAGTTATGGAAGGTTTGCAGGAATGTGATCATATACACCAGGTCTATTATAGAGCTACAAATCATATTTGGATGATGAAATTGATGAGGGATTTTGGTTGTGGTACATGTTGAGTACATGGTTGAGACAAGTAGTCGATGAGTTGGCGCACATACATGAGGTGTATAGTTTATGATGTTGGTACATATTGATGAGTCATAGTTGATGAGTAGTTGACACATGATTGGTACATACTTGGTACATGGTTGGATGCACTTTTTTATGGTACATCTTGATTACAGGTTGGTGCATGGTTGATGCACTTGTTTATGGTATAGGTTTATTACAGGTTGGTGCATAGTTGATGCACTTGTTTATGGTACAGGTTGAGGTACAGGTTGATGCATGGTTGATGCATGGTTCAGATTTATTGGTATAGGTTTACAGTGATATATCTCATAGTGATAGTGTGACAGTGGTTCCATCATTCTACTTCTACTTCAGGGTGGAAGGACAAGGCAATGACAGGTGGTTGTAGCCACCTTTCAGTTGTAGCCTAAGAACATTGGGGGTTGTATCCTGCTTCTTGTTGTAGCCATAGAATTGGGGAGTTGGATCTTCCCTCAGGTTGTAGCCTGAGAAACTAGGGGGTTGGAGCTTCCTTCTAGTTGCAGCTGGAAAACAAAGGCAGTTGGTGCTTCCAATGAATGTAATTCTTCAATACATATAAGAAAAATCATTCTGTGGTTTTCTCCCGATTTGGGTTTCCACGTAAAACACTGGTATATTGTGTATGTGTATTATTGTTCATTTGTTCATTACTTATTTACTATGCAGTTATTGGATGATAATTCTTCATTTATATAACACTTGGATTATATGGTTAAAAAGGGATTAAATTGCTCTATTACTGATTCACCCCCCCTCTCAGTAATCCAACAATTGGTATTAGAGCAAGGTTCCTTCAGGAAACAGTTTAACCACTGGAAGGAGATCATGGATTATTCTGAGAATGGAGTACGAATGTTTAATGGTCAGAACAGTTTTAAGTATGAGATGTTGATGCAGGAGCATCCACATCTTGATCAAGCAAGCCAGCGCGTGGAGGCAAAGGAACAGCTGGACAATGCCAGCACATACAATTTTGAATTACTTTGAAAAGATTGTTGCGTCGTCGTTTGAATGAAAGCATTCATATGAAGCGCCTTTGTATTGTATTGTAGATAAGAAGGCATTTAATAGTATTTATGTTGTTAGGTAGGAGTTAATTGTAGATTAGACAGTTTTACTTTCGAGAGGGAAAATGGAGTATAGACACCCTTCGTTGTATCATTGTATCATTAGCATTTAGATTACGCGGCATTAGCATAGAGAGCAGAAGAGAAGAGTAGAGAGCTGGTGAAGAACCTCCATGTACAGACATTGAATTAATAGGAAAGACTTTGATTCACTCCATGGATGTGTTTGATCTCTGTGTGTTGCTGATATTATGCTTATGCATGTTTGCTTCTTTTTATGCTTATCTTCTATATGCTGTGTATGTGATTGCGTATCAGGTTCGAAACCTAAGAGAATGAGGGAATGAGTCCTAATTGTTTCTCTGTTTGAGCCAGGAGATTCCTGCATAGAGTGCAGTCGAGTTCCTCCGCATAGAGTGCGTCGAGGAGGCTAACAGTTGAAATTTTGTTCTCGTTTTGCCCAGAGTGAATTGGGTTATGCGAACCGTGCAGGCGAGTGCAGGTCGGACGTGAAGTCTCAGTAACAAGTTTGAGGAGGGGAAGGCCGGGTTTGTTGCAACTGTGAATGCACCAGACCTGGAAGACTTCAACACTGTTGAAAGTGGTTGAAGGTCGAGAAAAACGAGCGTGTTCGAAAGATCTCTGAAGGAGCCAGAGAAACAAATCTCAGGAGGGATAGTTCCTTGCAAGCATTGTGAGAATAGACCCAGGAAGAGCGTGAACAGAATCGAGTCTCGGGAGTCGAAAGAGTTCTCAAGTGCAAGTGGAACCCATTTTCCATCGCGCATCGGCATATCGGGTTTGACGAGTGTAAAGGTTGCATGCACGTCGAAACCGCGAGTCACGATTTCTCGATTTAATTGGAACCGTCGGTTTGAGCACAGACAGGTGGCACGGATCCGACGCATCGGGGCTTCGACATTCGGGGTTTCCAGCAGCAAGGCAAATTTGTATTGTGGATTCACGATCCGCGAAATCCCGAGGTGACGCGTCAGCGTGGGACCCCAGGGATATAGTGGAGGACAGGTGGCGCTATAGCAAAGAATCGACACCTCGGTACCCGGGGTTTTGAAAGGTGAGGAGATCACGACCTTTCATATGCCGATTTCCCGATAGGGAAATCCCCGATAGGGTTGAGTCATTGACCGTTGACATCGGGGATCGGAGTTCAGGGTTTCTTATTGCACGGGAAGAGCACACAGGGTTCGCGATAGCGTGAACGCCGATTTCCCAATTTGCGAAGGGGGAGATCGCTGAGGAGTGTCCGGTGGGTGACAAGGACTCCCGAGAGGAGTAGGAAGAGCTTTGACTCTTTGGGTCGTTGAAAAAGAGAAGGTCCTGGTAGAGAGACCGTCCGTCGAAGGGAGGTTGCATCAAAGTGGTATCAGAGCCTGAAGATCTTGTCTGTATATTGCAGCCGAGAGGAAGAGAAGATGTAATGTCGCCGAGAAGAGGTAGGAAATCACCCGATCTAGAGGGGGAGAGGGAGGTGTCTAGGGAAAGAAGGAGTCATGGACAGAATATAGAAATGGAGAGTGAAATATGAAATCTTCATGCTAGAATGGAAGATATGGAAGCAGCGCAGAGGCGCATAGCAAATACAGGAGATCTGAGTGACTCCGAAGGTGAAGCTGATGTTGTACCACAAGGCGGAGTTGCAACAGAAGATGCAGCCAATGAGCGATTAATCAAGGCTATTGACAGGATGAGCGCAAAGGTGAGGATGGACATTCTAGCTTACGAGGGAAGCCTGGATGCAGAAGAGTTGTTGGATTGGATCCGAGCACTTGACACCTACTTCGATTATGAGGATATCGAAGAGGACAAGAAGGTAAGGCATGTCGTCACGAAGCTGAAAGGACATGTGGCCTTATGGTGGGACGAGCTGCAAGCAGAAAGGCGTTCCAAAGGCAAACAAAAGACCAAGAGCTGGGATCGGATGATCGCCAAGATGAAGGCGAAGTTCATTCCGAGGGATTACCAGATCACTCTGTTCAGGCGCATGCAGAACCTGAGACAGAAACTGATGACGGTGAAGGAGTACACCGAAGAATTCTATAGGCTCAACATTCGAGCTGGTCATCGGGAGAGTGATGACGAAAAGGTGGCAAGATACCTGAATGGCCTTAGGTATGACATTCAGGACGAATTGAGCATGGTCACCATCCGCAATGTTGAGGATGCGTACCAGGTGGCTTTGAAAGCCGAAGAAAAGCTGAGCTGCAGACAAGGTTAGCGAGGGCGAGGCAGAAGTGAGCCCAGAGGAAAATATGTTGTTTAAGAGAGAACACAGAAGCCCAAGGAGGATTGGAAGAGGCCTCAGGGTAAAGTTGAGAAAGGTGGAACCTCACAGCAGAGGCAGCCACAAATTGAACAGAGACAAAAAAAAATTGAGCCGAGGAGGCAGTGACCGGATCAACAAGGAGATTACGCTGATGCCAATACATTTCCTCGTACCCAAGGTAGAGGCAGAGGTCGAGGAGGAGTTATCACATGTTTCACGTGTGGTAAACATGGACACAAGGCCGTTGACTGTCCAGAAATAAAAATGGACATAAGTGAAACTCACGTCGCTGAGGCACAGAGGCGTGATGTGGAGGATGAAGACACTGGGAGTGGGGAGTCACTGACAGTGCACAAGGCTCTCTTGAAACCTGAGAAAGAGGTGGACAACTCAGCGCAAAGGTGCAGACTGTTCCGGACGACTTGCAAGACCAAGGGATGGAAATGCAAGGT
>ML776790.1:1140744-1152007 GCA_009831015.1 Picea engelmannii
AAAAACAAGAGACTAGCATTTTCATCAAACTTTTCTTTAGTCTCACATGCCTAGTTTTGGATTAGTCAACAACCCTAACTTGAAGTAATCATAACTTTGAACATGTAATGTATAAAGATCTAAAACTGATACACAATGTTCTTAAATGTTTTTTATGAAATTATTCCAAGTTTCACTACTTATAACCTCCCAAAAAAGGATTTATAGCAAAAACGGGATACCTTGTTGAATTTTGGCTTATTCTAGAGAGTGGCCTTGTAGAGCGTGTCCCGCACAACATATTTGATGAAATGATATGAAACTGTTACAAAGAATACTACAATTTGTACCCTAACCAACACATTTCATATCACTAAATTTGGATCTGTTATGAATAAATAATGACGTTTTTACCCGAAACACCTGATTTTAACTAGTTTCAGAACTGGCCACAAACCCTATTTTCCACAGAGTGTAACTCCCAAAATACAATGAACCACAAGCTGATATTTTTTTCACAGATACTTGGATATGTTTTCTCACTTTCATAGCAATTTCATTTTCTGAATCATTATATAAAAAAATTTATAGATAAAATGGTGAGATGACCTGTAAATAACATACCTTAGAAAGCACCATCAAAACAATTTATCCTTCCTTGCATTTCGGCCTTGTTTTCTTCACCTTCACTCATAATTCTAGTTTAGATATCCTTTTTTACCTTATACACATATAGATATTCAATATTCTCAAGTGTTATTCAAATGAGAGAGCCTTGCCTCTTATTTATACTCACCAAGTGGCTTCCTTAAAAACATCTTCTAGGCCACTTGGCTGACTTTCCTTATTTTAAGGTTGCGTCCACTTCTAATTTATCCATTAAATTTATTATTGAAATAATTTATTTTTTATTCACTTTTAATTATAATACACTCATCACTTCACTTTATTATTTACCTTTTAAAATCTCTTAAACCACTTTGACTACTTTGACCTTTTGGGGCTTCTAGATGACATATGAGGGTCCTCCAATTTCATAAGGCCATAACTCTCAAACCGAGACGAGTTATGTGACGTTCTACATACCACTAGAAATGGAATGATATGTTCTATCCATATAGAATAGTATTTTATGAAAATATATCATAACTCATATTGTTACCCATCAAACAAACTTGGGTCCATTACCCAAACCTGGGGTTGCCAACTTCTCATGGCCATAACTGTCTAACCGTGAGGAATTATGTGACGTTCCACATACCAACATAAATGAAATACAAGCACTATCTATATAGGATATTTTCCCTGAAAATCACTTTCCTTCATCTCATTATTCCACAATTAATCATGGGTTCTCTTACTCCACAAAGTGTCTTCCCGTGAGGGATCTCACCATAAGGGGACCACTTTGGAGTTCATCCATATTTGTTTCTTATCAACCATCACAAAACAATAATGAGTCGTATTTACGTCAAACAATAATGGGTCCATTACCCAAGCCTTTGTGCTACAGGGCTTTCTTCAAGTCTTGACATCAATGACAACCAACCTTAATCAACATCTTATCTACAATTGAACCAAACTGTTTTGAAGGAGCCAACAAGGATGACTTTTGGAATAAGGCCATGGATGAAGAATTGGATCAAATAGAGAAAAATGACACTTGGTATTTGGTTCCAAGACCAAAGAATAAGAATGTGATCGGTACAAAATGGGTTTTCAGGACTAAATTGAATGAAGATGGATAGGTTACAAGGAACAAAGCTAGATTGGTATGTAAAGGATATGCACAGATTGAAGGAATCGACTTTGAAGAGACATTTTCCCCAGTTTCCAGAATGGAAGCAATCTGTTTTCTTTTAGCTTATGCATTCTCCAAAAATGTTTAAGTATATCAAATGGACGTAAAATCATCTTTTCTGAATGGGGAACTTAAAGAAGAAGTCTACATTGAACAACCAGAATGATTTCAGTTGTCAGAGAACACAGACTATGTGTGTAAATTAAAGAAGGCCTTGTATGGTCTAAAACAGGCTCCTAGAGCATGGTACTCCAGACTGGATAAGTATCTGCAATAGGCAGGGTTCAGAAAAGGAAGTGCATACAACAACCTCTACATCAAGGTAAGTAAAGGCAATATTTTATTAATTGAAGTTTATGTTGACGATATTATTTTTGGTAGTGATAATGACAAGTTAAGCAAAAAATTTGCAGAAGACATGCAGAATGAATTTGAAATGTCGTTACTTGGAGAACTATCCTTCTTTCTGGGACTTTAGATACGTCAAAGCAACCAATGAATTTTTATTTCTCAAACCAAGTATATCATAGAAATGCTAAAGAGGTTTGGAATGGAAGATTGCAAACCAGTTATCACTCCCATGCAAACCAATTGTAAGTTGAGCAAAGATGATGATTCAAAGTCTACATATCAGAGGAAATATAGGTCAATGATTGACAGCCTACTATATATGACAACATCTAGACTGGATGAAATGCAGGCAGTTGGACAGGTGGCATGATTTCAAGAAGCACCAAAGGAATCACATGTATTAGCAGTAAAGAGGATGCTCAGATATCTCAAAGGAACATAAGAGTTTGGATTATGGTATCCAAAAGGAAAATATCTATCACTTATTGCCTACACAGATGCAGATTAGGTAGGTTCTATTGATGACTGACGAAGCACTAGTGGAGCAACATTCTACTTAGGTGAGTGTTTGGTATCATGGATAAGCAAGAAACAATCATCGGTATCTCTATCTACATCCGAGGCGAAGTATATTGCAACAACATCATGTTGTACACGGGTTCTTTGGATGAAACAAACTTTTATAGATATACAGGTTGAGTATGATGAGCCCATTCCAATATATTGTGATAATACAAGTGCCATCAGTATCTCAAAAAACCTGGTGATGCACTCCAAGACTAAACACATTCCAATCAAGTATCACTTTCTACGAGAACAGGTTGCAGAAAAGAACATCAGAGTTGAGTATGTGGGCACAAAAGAACAAGTGGCAGACATCTTTACAAAACAACTTCCATGGGAAGCCTTTGAATATCTTTGCCAAAGACTTGGAGTTATTTATACTCCAAAAATGAATACCTTTTGAATTATTTTTGAATCCTTATCTTATATGTCTTAGATGTACACGAGGAAGCACGATAAGAGGACAGTCTGTCAGGGGGAGCAACCCTAGATGGAAAGATACATTTTCCATTGATGACAAAGGGGAAGAGATTTATCAGATGCAGAGGACAGAGGCATGGTTCCATGAGGAGAAGATTTATCATATGCAGAGGAAAGAGGCATGGTTCCAGGGGGAGCATGAGTGATATGATTTCAGTGTTGCATTAGAGTGTTTCCATCAATGCCAAAGGGGGAGATTGTTGATTAAGGTTGGTTTTCATTGATGTCAACCCTTGAAGAAATCCCTGTAGCACAAAGGTTTTGGAAATGGACCTAATATTGTTCGATGTAAATATGACTCATTATTGTTTTTTCATGGTTTATAAGAAATAAATATGGATGAACTCCAAAGTGGTCCCCTTATGATGAAAGCCCTCACGGGAAGACGCTTTGTGGAGTAAGAGAACCCATGATTAATTGTGGAATAATGAGATGAAGGAAAGTGAATTTATCATAGAAAATATCCTAGATGTATAGTTCATGCCATGTCATTTCCGGTGGTATGTGGAACGTCACATAATTCCTCACGGTTAGAGAATTATGGCCATGAGAAGTTGGAGACCCCAGGTTTGGGTAATGGACCCAAGTTTGTTTGATGGGTAACTGTATGAGTTATGATATATTTTCAGATAATACTATTCTATATGGATAGTACATTTCATGCCATTTATGGTGGTATGTAGAACGTCACATAAATCCTCACGGTTTGAGAGTTATGGCCTTACGAAGTTGGAGGACCCTCATTTGTCAGCTAGAAGCCCCAAAAGGTCAAAGTAAGCAAAGTGGTTTAATAGATTTTAAAAGGTAAATAATAAAGTGAAGTGATGAGTGTATTATAATTCAAAGTGAATACAAAATAAATTATTTCAATAATAAATTTAATGGAGAAATTAGAAGTGGACCCAACCCTAAAATAAGGAAAGTGGGTCAAGTGACCTACAAAATGTTTTTAACGAAGCTACTTGGAGAGTATAAATAAGAGGCAAGGCTCTCTCATTTGAATTACACTTGAGAATATTGAATATATATATGTGTCTGAGGTAACCAATGATATCTAAACCGTAATTCTGAGTGAAGGTGAAAAAAAAGAAGGCCGAAATGAAAGGAAGGATAAATTCTTTTTATGGTGCTTTCTAAGGTATGTTATTTACAGGTCATCTCACCATTTTCACTATAACCTTTTTTATATAATTATTCAGACCGTGAAATTTCTATGAAAGTAAGAAAACATATCCAAATATCTGTAAAACAAAATTCATCTTGTGGTTCGTTGTATTTTGGGAGTTACACTTCGTGGAAAATAGGGTTTGTGGCCAATCCTGAAACTAGTCAAAATCAGGTGTTTCGGGTAAAAACATCATAACTTCTTCATAATAGATCCAAATTTAATGATACCAAATGTGTTGGTTAGGGTAGCGGATTTAGTATCTTGTGTAATAGTTTCATATTATTTCATCAAATATTTTGTGCGGGGCACGCTCTGCAAGGTCTCTCTCTAGAATAAGCCAGAATTCAGCTCCAAACTTAAGACGTCATAACTTCTTCATAACAGATCCAAATTCAGTGAGACAAAATGTGTTGGTTAGGGTACACTCTATAGTATGATTTTTAATAGTTTCATATCATTTTATCAAATATTTTGTGCAGGGCACACTCTACAATGTCGTTGTCTAGAATAAGCCATAATTCAACAAAGTATGCCATTTTTTCTATAAATCGAGGTTCCAAGTAGTGAAACTTGGAGGAATTGCATAAAACACACTAAAGGACATTGTGTATCAGTTTCATATCTTTATACATTACAAGTTCAAAGTTGTGATTACTTCAAGTTAGGGTTGTTGACTAATCCAAAACTAGGCATGTGAGACTAAAGAAATTTTTGATGAAAATGCTAGTCTCTTGTTTTTAAAGTTAAGGAAGGTTTGTAAGAATGTGATCATATACACCAGGTCTATTATAGAGCTACAAATCATATTTTGATGATGAAATTGATGAGGGATTTTGATTGTGGTACATGTTGAGTACATGGTTGAGACAAGTAGTTGATGAGTTGGTGCACATACATAAGGTGTATAATTGATGATGTTGGTACATATTGATGAGTCATAGTTGATGAATAGTTGACATATGATTGGCACATACTTGGTACATGGTTGGATGCACTTGTTTATAGTACAGTTTGATTACAGGTTGGTGCATGGTTGATGCACTTGTTTATGGTATAGGTTGATTATAGGTTGTTGCATGGTTGATGCACTTGTTTATGGTACAGGTTGATTATAGGTTGAGGTACAGGTTGATGCATGGTTTATGCATGGTTCAGATTTATTGGTACAAGTTTATAGCGGTATATCTCACAGTGATAGTGTGACAGTGGTTCCATCATTCTACTTCTACTTTAGGGTGGCAGGACGGGGCAAGGATAGGTGGTTGTAGCCACCTTCCGGTTGTAGCCAGAGAAAATTGGAGGTTGTATCCTCCTTCTGGTTGTATCCATAGAATTGGGGAGTTGGAGCTTCCCTCAGGTTGTAGCCTGAGAAACTAGGGGGTTGGAGCCTCCTTCCAGTTGCAGCTCGAAAACAAAGGAAGTTGGTGCTTCCAATGAATGTAATTCTTC
The DNA here is from genome assembly GCA_009831015.1 of Picea engelmannii. Taxonomy (NCBI): domain Eukaryota; kingdom Viridiplantae; phylum Streptophyta; class Pinopsida; order Pinales; family Pinaceae; genus Picea; species Picea engelmannii. The sequence goes on from ML776790.1 coordinate 1,146,537, forward strand.
AAGACATATAAGAAAAAACATTATGTGGTTTTCTCCTGATTTGGGTTTCCACGTAAAACATCGGTGTACTGTGTATGTGTATGATTGTTCATTTGTTCATTTCTTATTTACTCTGCAGTTATTGGATGATAATGCTTCATTGATATAAGACTTGGATTATATGGTTAAAAAGGCATTAAATTGCTCTATTACTGATTCACCCCACCTCTTAGTAATCCAACACCGCAAACAGTAAAATCAGAAGACACATATATGTGACGCGGGTGCCGACACTCACGTACATTTTATAATCTTAACCATACACGACACATATGTGATGCGGGTGTAAATGCTAATGAACATTTTATCTCATTCCTCAATTTAGAGGATGAAGGAGATTAGTTGAATCCAAAGCGACAAGAACTATTGTCGCATGCTCTGTAAGATTGTGTTTATTGACTTTGTACAACACATTCTTCTATCTATTCCATTAACCAATTAATCATGTTTATTGACTTTGTATAACACATTCTTCTATCTAGGGTATTAACAATTTAATCCTTAATAAGGATTGGAAAAAAATAATATACACAAATATGAATTAATATACTTTTACAATTTGATGCAACATTGTTGTCATTATTAAAATGAAGACACCATTTTGAAATATTCAGGTAGGTGATAGGATGCATGAGCGAAATTAAAGGTAAGACCTTCAAAGGTACTAATATGAGAGAAAGATTAAATGAAGAGACATATTAGATGTATATAAATTATTTATGATAGGGAGTAGGGTCAATGAATGAGATTGAGAAGACATGAGGAATGTTTTGAAAAACATACCAACTAGCAACTAGCAATGAGATGTAAGTACAAGGAAACAAGATATTCGATTAGAGGTCTCAAGGAATAGAATAATGAAGGTTACCATGGGATGATGATATTTTCATCATTGTTGGGATGAACAAGATACCGAGGGGACATAATGAAGACTATAATAGAGAGGAGTAAGACATGAAAGGGAAATTTTGATCGAAGATTACACAAACAATATTTGTAAATGTTTCAATGATATATGTGAGGGATGATTTTAATGTGATAAGAAACGAAATACATCACTATGAGAAAGAAGAAAGTCACAGAGTAGAGACAACATTGGTATGTGGACCACTGAATATTGGCCATGAAGGTTGAGCTAGAATAAACCAAAACATGATGAGAAGGGACTAACATAGAAAAATATGAGGAAACATGATGGTTATGGGAACAAGTGAAGAGAAAAAGATAGAATGAGTAGGAAGTGTAACATTCCAATAGTTATTAAATGACAGGTAGACTAACAAAGCAAAAAATAAAAGGACTGGACCACATTAGAAGTTATGGAGAACTCTAAGATATATATAAAAAACTAGAAAAGGGGCACGTGATCAATCAAGGAAGTTTTGATTGTAAGGTAGAGCACAATGCTACAACCCCTCCACTAGGTTAAGTGGTATTAGAGCTAGCCAAAAGTTGGCAGGAGAAGACTACAATGGAATAATGCAAACGATAAAGAAAATAAAGAAACACAAGAGAAATAAAAATATGTTAGAGAAAGGCCTAGATGAAGTTATTGAAAATAAAAAATAAAGGTTGAGTTTACTAAATAAATATGGAAGGAAGACTTTTAATTAGAAGTAAATATAAAGGAATTGCAAAGAGAAGAAAATAATATATTTAAACTCATCAAGAAGAGAGGGAAAAAAGGCTTCGTTGAGTGAAGAAAACCCACAGGGTCGGTACGAAGAATAAATAGGGCTTCGATAGAATTTATTACTAGATAGAGAGGTACTATGGGTTATGAGAAAAAATTATGATAAAGTGAAGCTGATATTTTTGGTGGTCACAATTGTGATTTTCATCTTGAGGAGAAAATATTGTCACTCGAGGATAAGCATGAATGTTAGGGTCCTAGCCAAACCTCCCTACTTTAGGCTACATAGGAGGTAGTCAATTAATGTATGAGCTCATGTTATTTGAACAAGACCCATCAAATAGTAGTGGATAGGTATTTAATTTAAAAAGGTCACATTTACAAATAATGCCCACTAGCTGGTCGATACTCATTAAGGATGGGAGTACAAGTAGTTAGTGTTTTTATATTGGAGTATCTATTTAAATAGATAGGAGGATATGGAATTTTTTGTCAAGTGTTGTTGTATTTGGATATTGTTTCAATGAAAGGTCGCCCCAACTTAAGCGAGAAGTGAATATTTCTTTCTATATTTGTAATATAAATAATATACAGGTCTATTCTACATATTTTATATTATTCTTACTCATGTTTAGTTTTATACACTTATTATCCCTATATACTTAGTTTGTGTTTCAAGCTTGAGGGTTAAGGAAAACTACAAGTGGTATCAACGATATTTCCTAAGCCAATGCGCATCCTAATTTTAGTAGAATTTTTTTTTCAGGCTAGAGATGTATTCTAGCATCTTTAAATAACACAATGAAGTATCATTCAATAGGAAAAACTATGGTTAGGGAAGAATACACACACTAAATACAAGTGTAATAACTTTGTTGTAAACCCTTCTAACCCCTACTAGTACACCTTCAAGTAGTAATGCATCAGACAAGACTTATATACATAATCTCACTTCTAGATATTGTCAGGTAGATTGGAAGTCCCCTCGATATACTTAAAAAAATAGGTAAATTGACATGTCTTCTTGTTTCTATAGTATACTGAGAATAACACTCAGGTGTATCTCTCTCTAGAACCTAGGTAGTTGGGTTGTATGGATAAGGCCATGGTTAATTCTCCTTAGTTAGTGCGTTGAGATATTGGATGGAGTATTAGTATTATACCTTGCAAATATATGAGAGAGGTATAATGCCTAACACTCCTATGTCTCTAGGACCCTACAAACCCTAGCTTCTACAATCAACTAGCGAAATTCCTACATCTTTGCATCTAGAAGGAATTTGGAGATCTATAATCACAATAATAATCAACCAATAGTAATACTCCCATAGGAGTAGTACATTCATTAATAAAAAACTATATTGGGAGACATATATCAAAATATTTCTCGTGTCATGCTTATCAAGTGGGTATACCTCTTGAGTAACATTTTTTTCATGGACCTAGCAATACCTTGTTAGTGGTATATCTCAAAACACCCCTCTTGAGCCACTAGTTGTAGTGAGCTAAATCAATCTTAACATTTAGATGAGATCTTAAGTCACCCCATGGTCATTACTCACAACATCGAAGCCACCTATAACCAACCCCATGTCCTACACATGAAGCAATGGTAGATATAAAACAAGGTTTTTAACCTTCATTCTTCATTCGAAGAAATTTTTGTAAAGGGAGAAACCAACATTACAGGATCCTATAAGTGTTAGGATCTATATGTGCACACTTGGGTATGGAGATGCTAGATCTTCACCACAAACCAACAAAGGAGGAATGCTTACAACATCTAGAATAGGAAACACAAATGCTCTTATAGGAGTCACTCCACCCACCCTTTCAGGATCACGATTTGTTTCATCAATTTCCAAACGTCAACATGGCGAGTTTGATGATTCCAATCCATTTGGTTTTATTACCCAAATGGAACGTTATTTCTCTCTCCAAGGAATTATTGATGACCTACATAAATTAAAAGTGGGATAATTATTCTTATTTTGAACCTCACATTCACTATCTGGGACAACTGATAAAATTACAAAAAAAAAGAATAGTCATTGACTTTATTGCAACCTTTGAGAAATTAGCAATCTGCACATAAGGACTATATAGTTCCTTTTTCAAATAATGTTTCATTAGTGGTCTTAAGGAGGCAATTAGAGCATTTTTCATGATGTAGTGCCCAAACACAGAGTTGGAAGCTTGTATGTAAAGAATCTAATATGGTGATCAATTCCCAAACCAAAATACCATCATTCCGTACTCACACTATATTTTCCATGGCCACCACTGATCTAGCTGGATATTGGTGGCCACCCACCTATTCCAACTAGCTCCTCTTGACAGTTTTTAGTTCAACATGTTTTCTGGTACTTCTTTGTAATTTTGGGTTCTACACTTTTGGGGTTGTTTGAATCCCTACACATCTTCCAGGTGGATACTGGTGGCCTCCCACCTAATCCAATAGGCTTATTTTGTATGTTTTCATGTCAGCACAACTTGTTGTACTTTCAGGGCCGCTTTGGGGCCTTGAATAGTGTTTTTCTTGGATTACCACATCCAAACTGTAAACAGAGTCACAACTTGACAGTGTAATGTGTATTTCTATAAAAGACCTTTCCAACAGGATATCACGCACCTAAAACAGAGGTTGTATGCAAAAGTTACGACCCCGAGAAGTTGAGGTATCAACTTACCCATAGGGGCCCACATAATTTTTGGTGTTTCATTTCCTAGTGTTAGCTTTTTGGATGTGTAGGGTTTTGGAATTCATGAGTAATGTTAAAAATGCCTATGGAGCCTCATTGTAATCATTCTGCTCAGACGGATGCGTGTAGCATCCACATCTCTTCTCATAGATAACTACCACCATTCAAGCAAGTGTTTCAGTTCTGTAGTTTTACAGTTTCATCCTATTTTTTTTATTCAATAGAAGATATTGTTTACTAGATATTTGTGTTGTTCTTCATATCTGTGTGTTTATTGTATTCATTTTGTTAATCAGTTCGTTCCACTCCTAAATCCGGATCAATGGTATCCAAGCAATCTTCTCTTCATTTATTTTTCTTCATGCATGTCCATGATAAGATATGGGTACACGAAGTTGGGACTCAAACCAATCGATCCATTGCAAGATCAGTCGCGCCAAGCCCGAAAACCACCCATGGGAGATGAAAAGAAAGATGATGGAGCAGGAGATCCTTTTAAAATGTTGCTCGAGGAAGCCCTTGCGCGAAAAATGAACGAAATGATAGACAACTTTGCGCAGATCCTTCGACGGTTGCCCACAGGAGAAGCATCTTCATCAAGCAACCATGCAACCCCCTTGAAGGTACATGTAAATTTTGATATTCCATTATCTGAAGGACTGATAGATGGAGATGTTGTAGATAAATGGTTGAATCTGCTCAAAGGGTATTTTTTGATCCACAATTTTTCCAATAGGGAAAATATTACTTTTGCACTCCTCAAGGTCATCCCCCATGTTAAGGACTGGTGGGACACTTACTCTAAGCAAAGGGCCATAGAGGAATCTGCAATATTTGTTGTTGCCCCTACATGGGATTCCTTTTGGGATGTTGTTAAAGAAAAATACTACCATGTTGGAAACTATGAGGACCAGTACAATAGATGTGCGCACCAAATTGGGAATCAAAGACTTTGAGCGACATCTGGTGCTCAAATACCGAGGTTGTTCACATAGATATATTCAAACAGAAATGGAGTTTCTGGACATCACCTCATTGGGTACGGCTTATAGATATGCTGTCAAGATCAAGTAGAAATTTAAGCAAAAGAGGCGAGA
>ML776790.1:1154354-1175526 GCA_009831015.1 Picea engelmannii
TAACCTTAGTGTCAACAAGGATAACAGATGATGGATTATCAAATCTTGCATCTTGCAGTATGTTACGCTCATTGGAAATTTATCATTGCACTGGGGTTCAAGGCCCTGGTTTGGCTATAATAGCATTATCATGTAAGCGAATTCGATACATGGTTATAAGTCATCGCTTTGAGGGCATGCCAGTATTAGAACAGCTCAAAAAACAATGTTGCTTGGTACGATTAGAAGACGATGACGACCCTATCTAAGAATCATGGTCATAAGTCATTGCTTCAAGTGCACACCAGTATGAAAAATGTTGACAAAATATTGTTGCTTGGTACAATTGGAAGCCAATGTATGCCGATAATTCCAGATTGGTATTTATATGTATTTTCTGTAGCAGCAGTTAAGTAAGATGTAAAGAGAAAGCTATCCAGAGGGTTTGAAAACAGTGATTCATGTCAGTACCGACAGTCGGATTGGATGACATCTTCGGTTCCATATCAATTATGTAGCGATACAGAGAATATTAGTTGGATTGTGTGTGACAGTGATTCATGTCATTACTGACAATTGGGTTGGAAGACAGCTTCGGTTCCATATTAATTATGTAGAGATACAGATGTAAGATGTGCAGAGAATATTAGTTGGATTGTGTATGCTTTAGCTAATGTATACTGGTTGGATTTTGCAGTTGTATATATCGCATTTGACTCTATTATCCTGAATGGAAAAGTCCTTATATATTTGCATGTTATCTTCTTCATTTTGAAGTGTTAAATTAAAATATATTGTTATTTGGAAGATTGTTTAAATATTAGTCCTGCATGTTATCATCTTAATTTTCAAGTGTTATATTAAAATATGTGATTTTGAAGATTGTTTATATATTTGCACGTTACCTTCATTTTGAAGGGTGTTATAAAAGTAATGACTTACTTCATTAACAAGTGAGTTAAAGCTATTATATTTCATTTTTTTAAATGAACTTTAATCAGATTTATAAAAAATAAATTTTTATAACTTATTTCATGTTAATTTTTTCAATTAACTAATAATAATTTTTTTTTTATATATATATTTTTTAAAGATTTATAAAAGTTAAAATTCATATTTATAATAATATTATTTATAATATTGAAAATAAAAAAATTTTAAAATATTAATTACGTTCATGTATTAAAAAATATTATATATTAAGAAGTATTATGTATTAAGAAGTAGGTATTGGACCTATTAGAATGTTATAAAAGCATTGTAATAAATGTATAAGTCCTAACATATGAGTATGGGATAAATTTATAAGCCCTAACATATGAGTATGGGATAAATTTATAAGCCCTAACATATGAGCGAAGGAATGGGAATATGAGTCTAATAAAGGCAGTGTAATAAATATATAAGCCATAACATATGGGTGAAGGAATAGGAAGAGAAAGAGGAAGGAGTAGTTTATAAATTATTTTGTATGTCTAAATTATTTTAGAAGAGATTAAGGTAGTCTTTCATAAAAAGTATTAGTAAATAGGTATAGGAAAGAGTGGGTATTAGTTATTACTACATAGAAGTCAAGTTTCATAATAGAGAAATCAAATAATTTAGTAGTAGTTAACGTTTAATAAAAAAAATTGAGTATAGTATTTTAATTAGAAAAGTGGAAATGAATTGTTTATATTACTTAAAGGTATATGGTAAGGGTATATTAAAAAGGGATTAAAAAGTTTTTTTAAGGTTTTATTAGGAGTTTTAATTTAAGAAAAAACACATCTATTATTTCTATGAGAATTGTCTTTGGTTAAATGATTGAATTAACATATTGGATTTGTCTTTTCTATCTTGTGGATTGATCTATTAAAAAAACAATATATAATTATATTGAAGTTCCTACATCCTTCATCACTCCTAGAAACATGTGCAAATATTTAACTCAAACAAAAATTGATAGGAACAAAGCTTATGTTGGAATATCACTTAAAAGAACAATTGGGAATGTCATTGATACTTTATCAAATGCTAGGTACTGTAGCCCATAGTTAAATACAATTTACCCTTATAAGGAACATATAAGGGTATACAGAATAAAGAGGATTCAAATACCAATAGACAATAATGAATTCCCAACCAATAATAGAGAATACTAATACCTAATAATTATTGATTACCACTAGCCCATACATACATTTCTTAGCGGGGATATTTAATAAGCATCAATCACGATACTTTGTGGGCCATGAACCAATTGCTTAGCCACCAGTGTATGATCGAGTTGACACAGTGGAAGCAACATTTGAGTAAGCAGTAGGGAGAGCGATATAAGCTCTCCGGGGGTGAAAAAGAGATAAAGGAATATAAAGAACCTATTCCATGGACTAGAATTACAGCTACTGGTACTAGGTTCAATTTCAATCTTTATCAAATGGATCCATAATGGGCTACATAATGGGCTATGGTAGTGTGGTGCTTCTCTGGAAGTTGGTTTAGTGGCCGCTTAGCGGGTAATTCTTCTTCTATCTATGCCCCCAATGGTATCTAAAAGGAGGTTAGGTGATATGCTGGTGATGGTGATTCGACTGGATCAACATGTATTGGGTCAAGGAAAAATGGTTTTGGCTTTCTAAAAGAAGGTATCGAGGATGGAGTAATTACTCTCTAATGAGAAGCGTGAGGGATTTGAGTCAACTAGGTTATAAGAAGTAAAAATGAAATCTTAAAAATAAAGTAATGGTAAGAAGACATTTAAATGTAAATAGCACTGTAAAACATATTTTGAAATATTAATCTTATATTATTTAATTAAACATATCTATAATTATTTATGAAATCTGTATAAAATTATATATAATAGTTGATATTTAAAGATACATATCAACAAGATTAAAAAAATAAAAATAAAAAATTGTTTGGGAAAAAATGAAACATCTAATCTAATCTACACTCATATGGTGAAAATACTCATATTTTTAAAATAATAAATAAAATATTTAAGAAAAATTTAGTTTGTTATCACATTAAAAAAATTTATAGTATATTGAAAATTATAAAAAATATCTACATTTTAAGAAAATGTGTCACATCTCATTCTCATTTGGCTAACACTTGTCTTATCATTTTTATCTTGTTTTTTTCAAATTGATAAGAGACCACTTACTCAATTATATATGATTGGTTGTTTTAGAGTTGTATATCCCATAAACCTCATAAAAAAACCCTAAAAATATAACACTATGACATTGTATAACATCTTTCTTTAAAATATCTCAATATACATCCTTAATCACAAGTTGGTACAACAAAAAAAATATTTTCAAAATGATAATATTGCTTAAAACAAAGAACATGTACATATAAAAAAGATAGAATTCACTTAAAATAATGAAAATGTACATGTAACAAAGATAGGTTCATTAACAACAAATGTGTCAATCTTTCTACCATAACATGTGAAAATAATTGTTGTAAATATGCATAAAATAATAAATATAATATTTGCAAAAATCTCGTTTATTATTAGTATCATAGATCTATATTAAAGGTCACATTGTACACTTTGAGTGGGTCTAATGGTTAATAACATGTGTTTCCCCCTAAAAGGTCACAAGTTCAAATCTAGAAGAGGTAGGGTATGTATAGGGTAAATAGACATTGAAATTGCATCAACACTTATTAAGAAAATATTAACTATGAGTAAATAGATATTGAAAATAAGTCAACACTTATTCAAAACATATTCACTTTATTAGAAATAAGTATATTTTTAAAAATAAAAAATTTCATAATCTTTTATTTGGAAAAAAAAAAAAACATTTTTGAAAATTTTATTTTAAAATAAATATACATTTAAAAAACTAATATAAAATGAATAAATATAATGAAATTTTTTTTTTTAAATAAATATATATTTTAAAAAATAATATAAAATATAATATTTTAAAATATTAAATGTAACAATAATTTCTCTAATATATTATTAGGGGAATATAAATTATAACTAAAACCTAATTTTTAAATAAACATATACTTAAAAAAATAATATGAAATGTCAAAAAATAATACATTATTGAATATTTATGCCTAAAGGTGTACACCTATTGACAATGAGCATAATTAATCACCTTTTAATCTAAATTTCTAATCTGATAGCTAGCAATTGGAGATTTGACAATGAGCACAATTAATCACCTTTTAATCTAAAATTCTAATATGATGGCTAACAATTGAAGATGCATATTCTCAGTCGTCCTCCCAAATCAATGAATGTGATTTCCTCTTCATAACTTCCTTGTATTTTTTAATGCATCCGTTAACCTGTTTACCTTTTAACATTTACCTAATCATATTAAGAAATTATTGTAGCACTATATGATTGTCACTTTTAAATGATTAAACTTTGGATTACCTAATCATATTAAGAAATTACTGTAGCACTATATGATTTCCATATTTAAATGATTAAATTTTGGATTTAGCATGCTGGTTGTGCTCACTATAGACACTCATTTTCTGGTTGTGCGTTTCATTTTCTGACTGTTCTTTCATTTTCTATCCGCCCTTTCAGTGTTCATCAACCACAGTTTTGAGTGGTTGTGCTAGTTATAGAATCACTTAATATTTCATTAATTTCTTTTATACATACTTATGTGAATAATTCAACTTAAAATAAACTAAAGGTTCTAACGTTGACGAGTCTAATAGCTTTGAAGTTAAAACTTTCATTGATGTGAACGAGGCATATTTTTCTAATCTTTTGATTCTCTCACTTAGAAATAAAGTCACGTTTCTTAACATTTTTTACTCTACTTCACCATTCATTAGGCTAATCTATCTCATATTATGAGAAAGCGGGTGTAAAGACTTTGACCTTGACTTTTAATAATAATAATAACAATTGAATTAGTTTTTTTATATCAATGAACATAATAATATTATGAATGTCATGGTAATATACTTTGTTATGTTTTTGACTTACTCGAAATAATCATATATATATATATATATAAATGGATAAATGGATTGTATAGATAAAGGAATATAAAGAGAATGTTCCATGGACTAGAATGATCCAAAATGGCTTATTATGGTAGTGCTACCGGAAGCTCGTTCAATGTATTATTATGAATGTCATGGTAATATACTTTGTTATGTTTTTGACTTACTCCAAATAATCATATATATATATATATATATATATATATATATATATATATATATATATGGATTGTATAGATAAAGGAATATAAAGAGAATGTTCCATGGATTAGAATGATCCAAAATGGCTTATTATGGTAGTGCTACCGGAAGCTCGTTCAATGGTCATTTAGGTGAAGGGTGCACAATTTGAGTCAACTAAGTATTAGTATTGTAAAAAGTAAAAATGAAATCTTAAAAATAAAGTAATTATAAAAAGAAAATGTAAATAGTATTGTAAAAAATATTTTGAAATATTATTTTTATATGATTTAATTAAACATATTTATAATCAATTTTAAAAAAAAATAAAAATTATATCTATGATAAGTGAGTTTAGATGATACAAAATTAGATATAATATATACAAAATTATACATAATAATTGAGATTTAAAAAGATATATATAATAAGATAAAAAAAAAAGTGTTTAGGCAAAAATGAAACATATAATCTACACTCATATTGTTAAAATACTTATATTTTTAAAATAATAAATAAAATATTTAAGAAAAAAATAGTTTGCTATCACACTAAATAAATTTATGGTATATTAAAAAATATAAAGATGTCGGCCTTTTAAAAAAATGTGTATCATCTCATTTGGCTAACACTTGTCTTATCATTTTTATCTTATTTTTTCAAATTGATAGGAAGACACTTAGTTAACTATTTATGAATGGTTGTTTTAGAGTTGTATTTCCCATAATTCTGATAAAAAAACTCAAAAAATATAATATTATAACATTGTTTAACATCTTTTTTGAAATATCTCAATATACACCTTTAATCACAAGTTCGTACAACAAAAAGAATATTTTCAAAATGATAATATTTCGGAAAACAAAAAATATGTACATATAACAAAGATAGAATTCACTTAAAATAATGAAAATGTATATGTAACAAAGATAAGTTCATTAAAAACAATTATGTCATAGCATGACCCATCTTGTTTGAGTGGACCTAATGATTAAGAATATGTGTTTTCTCTTAAAAAGTCAAAAGTTCAAATACATCACAACATCTATATTATATTAACTTATAAAGTATCACAATAATCTCTCAATACAATAATAAAAAATATTATAATACATTGAAAAATACATGAATACATGCTTTTAAAACAAACTATGTATTATATCTCACTTTTAAGATTTGTCACTATGATTAAATAGACATTGAAAGTACATCGATCCTTATTAAGAACATATTCACTATGAGTAAATAGATATTTAAAGTACATCAACACTTATTAAGAATATATTCACATAAATAAGTATTTCTTTAAAAATAAAATTTTCCACAAATTTTTATTTGGAAAAAATATGGTAAAAAAATTGTTTTTAAATTTAAATAAATATATATTTAAAAAAATAATATAAAATAAAAAAAATATCTTAATATTTTTTAAATAAATAATAATAATAATAATAATAATCTATTTTTAAGGTCACGGCCAAGCCAACACACCAAATTGGTGTATGAGACCCCCTTGTTTGTGGGACAAGAGACCCCCCTCCGCCCAGCCCCCCTCTGGATTTGAACCTCTGACCTCTTAAGAGGAAACACATGTTCTTAACCATTAAGATATATATTTTTAAAAATAATATTAAAATTTTAAAATATTAAATATAACAAAAAAATTCCGTAATATATTATTAAAAAATATTAATTATAACTAAAGCCTCATTTTTAAATAAACATATACTTAAAAAAATAATATAAAATGTCAAATTTTAAAAGGATTAAATGAACACATATTATTGGATATTTATAGAATCACTTAATATTTCATTAATTGATTTTCTACATACTTTTGTGAATAATTCAACTTAAAATAAACTAAAGGTTCTAACGTCGAGGCTAATAGCTTTGAAGTTAAATCTTTCATTGATGTGAACGAGGCATATTTTTCTAATTTTTTGCTTCTGTAACTTAGAAATAAAGTAACATTTTTTACTCTACTTCACCATTCATTACGCTAATATATCTCATATTATGAGAAGAGAGGTGTAAAGACTTTGACCTCGATTTTTAATAATAACCATAGAATTAATTTTTTTTTAATATCAATGAACATAATGATATTATGAATGTCATGGTAATATACTTTGTTATGTTTTTTGCTTAGTCCAAATAATCCCTACGATATCTGTTATGTTTTTTACTTAGTCCACATAATCTCAACATTATATATATAAATATATATAATTGGATTGTATAGATCATTTGGTTTATATCTATCTCTGATTATTTGTAATGCGCCATCCACTTGATTGTCTAGATTCATCTAATTATTGCAATATAAACCATCCGGTTGATTTGACTATGTGGAGGTGGGAATCCTCCTTATAATATAGCCCAATTTACTCGATGAATTTTAAATTATTTTTTTTATTAAAAATATGTTTGCATGACCTTTTATAACTTCATTCCTTATGAACTATTTTCTCTATACTATGTGTTTCATTCAAGTTTAACCAAGAATATAAATTGCGCATCATGGTAATGTCACTACATTCTAACCATTTTATTTTTACTCCGATGTTTATTAAATCTTTTATCTAATTCATTAATTTTTAGGATGATGGCATTCATTGTCTAGAAAATCAGTGATGTAAGTAAACCCAATAAAACAAATATCACTCACAATCAAAATAAAATAAAGTAATTTTAAGTTAAACTTCGTAAAGCTGAAACACACATTACTAAATATTGATGTGGCGGAAAAATAAGAATGAACAACAATCACACATCCATGAAATACTTAAAAATTTAGGAAATGTTAGGGAAAACCCCAATGTGGGGAAACACAATGAGAGAGAGATCTTTTATTAGATTTAGGAAAGTTGTATCAGCAACAAAATAACAAACCTTGGCAGGAGAAAACCACTTATAGCCACAAAACTGCCCCCACAAAATGTTGTCTAGAAAAGCGTGTTGAGTGAGTTGTATGACCTAGACAGCCGAGTTGTACCAACACACTAAAAAATTTGTGAGATCTGTATTGTATGGACTACAACCTAAAAACACCCCCAACAACGAAGAAAAATATCGGCAGGGGCCTCGGTTTGTGTGCAAAAAATATGTCTCAAAAACAATTCCTCTTTCCTCTGTTGTAGGGATTGTACGAATCTATACAGTACGACCTCCAAAACAATAAAAATCTCCAACACATCTACACAACAAAATGTCTTGGGATTTGTGCCCTCTCTCTTCTTTGGAAATGTCCCCAGTTTCTTCCATTTCATCTTCAAGCTCTCTCTCTCTCTCTCTCTCTCTCTCTCTCTCTCTCTCTCTTATGTTGTGCACTACCCTAGGTATTCTCTTATAATCTGAAAGTGACCCTTCACCTTCTCCATCCCTAAATTCAATGTCCAAGATCAAATCTTTCCTTTACAAGATCAAGGGACATGATTCATTCCCTACAAAACAAATCACTTAAAATATTAAAGTGCAATTTCACTTTATAACATAAGTGCACTATATAAAATAAAGTCACTTTAATATTAGAAGGTACACTTAATAAAAAGTCACTTACATAAAAGGAACACTTTATTACAACTTTTTAAAAACCCTTTAGAAAGGCAAGTGTCTAGTAGTGAAAATATAAGGCTACTTCCGCATACAAAAAAAACATGCAGAGTACCTCCTGAGCTATAAAATCTAACACTCCCTCTTAGTGAGGGAAGTATTCATTGGGATCATCATCATCTGATCCCATCACATTGTTCGCAGTAGGAGCTCCCTGTGAACCTGGAGCCATCCTCAACACCCACACATATATCGAACCATAAGACATCTTATTGACAACTACTCTAAATCCACTCTACCCTAAGCATTAGTTCAATCACACCAGTTGAGCCTCCTGCCAGTGCTCAGAAGAGACTCCCTCTCTTCTCTCGAAATGAAATACTGAATCCTTGGGCCCACCATAGTCTCATAATCCTCATGCTCCTCATATGATGTTGAACCATAACCTAAAGGTTGTCCTCGCAACATGTACAACCTCTCCACCCGATCACCAATCATTTGTGGTTCAATTGGGTCCACTCCCTCCCTGTAGATAAATATATTTCCTCTCTTGAACAATGTATAATATCCATCATCCTCCAAGGCTGAGACTGAGAGCAAGTTATCCCTCAACCCTACAACAAAGAGAACTCCATCAAGCTCCAGGAATTCTCCATACTCCATTCAGAATCTAACCCTTCCAACTCCACGTACATCTCATGCCATACCTCCTTCACTCTCCACCAGTTGGTCAATACATGTCTCTATGATAATAAGGAATACTCACCGGATTCTTATCATGTGACAAGAGGCTCCATTGTCCACAATACATCTGATATCACCCCTAAATCCTCCACTATTAACACTAGATACTAGAGTAACCAAAGAAAATTCCTTATCAAACTTGGATGAAAACTCCTCCATAGTTGTTGTAGTAGTTGTATCAATCCCCTCCTATTCCTTCTTCTTAGGACACTGAGAAGAAAGGTGCCCCAACTAATTACAAAAATAACATCTGACTTTACTCAATTCCCTCCCAGAACCCCCTTTCTTCTTTCCTTTGCTCTTTTCTGCAATAACAACATCTTTCTCAGCTATGTTTTCCTTTTTTTCCATTGTTATGAGACCCCATCCAGATATCCTCCTGCGTGAAGTCGTCCCACTACCTGCTACAATCTGGAAAATTTTCCCAACCCACCACACACTTCGCAAAGACATCCCACTCCTCTGTGAATCCTTTCAAGACTATCCTCCCCAAGTCGTCTTCTGATATGATCTCTCCCACTACAGCTAAATTGTCCTTAACTTGGGCTAGCCATGTAAGATATGATGCAACACCCTCCCCCTTATCCATCTTCGAGTCACGCAACTTATCTTTCAAGGCCATCTTCTGGTTGACATTCTTAGCCTCATATAAATTCTTCAAAGCTTCCCATATATCATAACTTATCTTCTATTGAGACAAATGTGGAATGACTAGGTCCTTAACACCATCCAGAATGATCCTCTATGCTTTGGTCTCCTTTAACTCATGCAAATCCAAGGCAATAGGATCTGTTGTGGGAGCCACAACAAAAGAATTGACATAGCTCCAAATCTTGTTCTCCTTGAGAATAGTTGACATTCAGACATTCCATTGCAAGTAGCTAGAAATCCCTTCCAACCGATCCTCAAATCTAATTCTTGCAACCATATTCCATGTCACTCTCCAAACAAAACAACCAACTAGTTTCCCCCCTTCAAATCTTGCCCAAAAATCACATTTCTCATTGTAACTCAGAGCCCAAGCTCTGATATCATGTAGAAAATAAGTGATATAAGTAAACCCAATAAAACAAATAACACCCACTTAGTAAAAAATTTATTTCAGAATTAAATGAAAATAACCGATTTTATAATTAACCTTCATAAGGTGAAACACACATTACTAAGCATTGTTGCAGCAGAAAAATAAAACTGAACAACAATCACACATCCATGAAATACTAAAAAATTTAGGCAATGCTAGGGAAAACCCCAAAGTGAGAAAAGCCAATGAGAGAGATATATTTTATTAGCTTTAGGAAAGTTGTATTAGTGGCAAAATAACAAAACCGACCAGGAGAAAACCACTTACAACCACAAAACTAACCCCACAAAATGGTGTCTAGAAAAATGTACTCAATGAGTTGTACGACCTGTACAACCCAACTGTACCAGCACATAGGAAAATTTCCCATATCTGTATTGTACGAAATGTAGCCTAAAAGCACCCCCAACAACAAAGAAAAATACCAACAGGTGCCTCAATTTGTGTGCAACAAATCTGTCTCAAAAACAATGCCTCTTTCCTTTGTTGTACGAAATGTACGGACTGTATGGATCCATACAGTATGACCTCCAAGAAAAAAAAATCTCCAACACAGTTACACAACAAAATGTTTTGTGATTTGTGCCCTCTTTCTTCTTGGGAAAGGTTCCCAATTTCTACCCATTCCTCTTCAAGCTCTCTCTCTCTCTCTCTCTCTCTCTCTCTCTCTTGCACACTACCATAGGTATTCTCTTATAATCTGAAATTGACACTTCTCCTTCTCCGTCCCTAAATCCAATGGCCAAGATCTAATCTTGCATTTACAAGATCAAGGGACATGATTCATTCCCTTCAAAATAAATCACTTAAAATATTAAAGTATAATTTCACTTTATAAAATAAGTGCACTCTATGAAATAAACTCACTTTAATATTATAAGGTACACTTAATAAATAGTCACTTACATAAAAGAAACACTTTATTACAACTTTATAAAAACCCATTACAAAGTCAACTGTCTAGTAATACAAATATAAGACTACTTCCGCATACAAGACAAAACATGCAGAGTACCTCCCAAACTATAAAAACTAACACATTGAATCCAAAAATCTATAACATATATCGCTTGCTCCCTCATATATATATTTATTGATTTTGTATAATACATGTTTGTACATGTGCCATCAACCAATTTAACCTATGGATTTATAAAACATCACACAAAAATATAAATTAATGGAGCTTTACTTTTCATTATGTGTAGTGGTGGAGGGGATTCGGAAAGTGCCATGAGTCTTTACGCACTATTCTCACTATGGATTTCTAAAACATCGCACAAAAATATATAAGTGCATGGATATTTACTTTTTAGTGTGTCTAATGGTGGAGGGGATTTGGAAAGTGCCATGAGTGTTTAGGCATTATTATAAAACTTATAATGAGAGACAAATTATAATGATAGGAAACTCATAAGTAGTTGGTATAAATCTTAATAATAAGAATGGATTTTTAATAAAAAAAAATTGCATTTGATATGATAAGTAATGTAAATGTAAGTTAAAATTAAATCAATCAATTCTTTTACAATTTTATATATTTAAATTTTTCATATAAAATATTTTTAAAATTGAAACACTATTTTAAAATGTTTATTTTCTTAAGTTGAAAGGTACTTTCTATGGCCTAAGGAAATTTGTGATATCTATAATGTTGACATGTTACATGTAAGATTAAGGGAAAAAAAATCAAGTAATAAAACTTGAAAAAAAAATTCAAATAACAAAAATTAACAAAAATTTATGTTTTGCTAGATAAATAAATTAAAGAAAAAATATGTAATTGAATAAAAATCTATATTAAAATAAATTATTTCAACTAAAATAAAAATTAAAATACTTTGCCTTACTAGTAAGATTCTCTATAATAAATTAGTGAGATTCTTTTTAATAAATTAGACTTAACAAAATACAAAATAAGAAAGATACGAATCATGATAAATGCCTTCCACTCTCACCCTTTTCTACCTTCAATTATGTTTGAATTACAAATTAGAAATACGTGTTTAATATAAAGGATTAAGGATTCCATACTTCACATAATGGAATAGTTCATAGACACATCAAAACTAATTAGCTAGTTTTGATGTGTGAGAAATAGTTAATCATACTTGACTTTTTTCACATATGAGCATTGTTGTCTATAATTTAGCATTGTTCATACATGGACATTGCCTCTTTGATATTATAGTAGAGGTAATATGTTATTTGAAAAAATCAATTTTTGTCAACATATTTCAATTTGGGATGATTGTTAGTATAGACAATAAAAAAAAAAGGAACTCACTAAAGCTTGTGAGGTTGAGAGGTGAAATTATTCTCTTTAGAAGAGGATTCTAGTATTATTATTTTAGAAAGATACCAACAAGTCTAATAAATTGATCTGGATTATTTTTGGAACGAAATGAAAGTAGAGATATCACAATGAGATGCACATAAAAATTGCAAAAAACAAAGAAATACAACAATACATGATTTCTATGAATGAAAGAAATGTATAGAGATTGTAAAAATATAGAGTGCAACACTCATTAGAATGGTGGCAGCTTTCTTTTTAAGAAGAGATGTGATGACTACACTCATTTGCAAGAAGATCATTACAATGAGGCTTTGAAGGCCTTTTTATGATAAACATGAATGTCAAAACCCTAGACATCCAAAAACCTAACCCTGTGAGATGAAGCTCCAAAAGTTATGTGGGCCTCGTTGGGGTAAGTTAGTACATTAACTTCCCGGGGTCATGACTTTTGCGCGTGATAGCCCGTTGGAAAGGTATTCTCGAGAACTACGCATTATGCTGTCAAACTGTTACTCTGTCTAGAATTTCACTATGGTAAGCAAAGAAAACACTATTTAGAGCCCCAAAACGGACCTGGAAGTACAGAAAGATGTACTGATGTAACACCCTGTTTCCCCCAGTTTATAATTATAACTATATTGGCCATGGAACTATGACAAACTCAAAGGTGTGAATGTTTGATTTCATGGACCTTTGTATAAAAGGTCGATGAATGTAAATTATGTTATTTTAATAGAAAATGGATATGTGTTGGATGACTTTTGGAAAGGGGACGTGCTAAGAAGAGACCACAAATGCTATAAAAATGTGGTGGAGGGGACCCGGAAGAGTTGCATTAACCTCCGCCGAACTAATACTTTTGCTGGATTGAATTTCTTAGGATCAGAACAACCCTTTGAGCTAGGAATGAATTACAGTCAGGCTGGTAGGTGGGAAGACCTCCTCAAGAGTTAATGAGGGATGGGGCAGACCATCCATCTGTAAGGCTTTGAAACCTGACCAGGGACTCAAAATTCGAGCCACACACAATCTTACTGAGGAAGGAAAGAAAGGAAGTGTGGTGGGGGAAAAGGGAGATTTGCGAAGAGTTCAGAGACGAGAGCCAGATCTCTCGGGTCTAGGAGAGGACTGAATTAGAGTGAGTTTTGATCATAGAAAATAGAGACAGAGCCAGGAGAAGGAGAGTAACCTTCGTCCCTATCTATTTATGTATTGGGAGAAGGAGAGTAGCCTTCGTGCCTATCTATTTCTGTATTGGGAGGAGAGTAACCTTCATCCCTAACTTCCGTTGAGTTGGAAGTAAGAGATTGAATATCAAAGCATCATGGTCTAAGCTAGAGGGTGGCTAGTGATAAATGCATTGGGAGTAACTAAGCCTATGGTTGGGTGGAAATGAGCACCCCTTTCAATTGTCTCATCGCGCCTTATGGTTCTGATAAGTGTTTTGATGCCTTGTGCTTTGAATTGGAAATAATGGATGCATGCGTGTATTTGTATGTCTATCAATGTTTTTTTGTATTAAATGATTAAGTTATGAGTATACATATGTTCGATCAAAAACATATACTTCTGTTTGATTTTCCATATGCTCTCGTTCAATCCTCGGAGGCGCTCTCTCCAGGGAATTACATCACCGTTCCAGAGTCGGATCATGCCTCCTGGCATATCTACCATTTGGTAACCTCACGAGTTTACCTTGCCCTAACTCAGAGTTTAAAGCGCCGTGAGTTAGGAAGGAGTTCCCTTCAGACCAATAGTATAGGAGACTTTGAACTCGCACCTAAGTCCTTAACCAAAAACCCAACTAAGAGTGGGGATCATAGCCTAAGAGTTATCTGAAGATCCACATGACTTGGGTCTAGGAACCCTGCGCAAAAAGGAGTTAGGTTATGAAGGTTTTAGAACATTTTGAGCTCAAATCTCGGAGATGTCAAATTGCATGATCATCAAGTTACGTGAACCATCGATGATTTAAGAATCTTATAGCGAAGATGGAGGCGAGTCATTTAATGGGAGGAGAGGCCATCTCGATCGTGAGATCGATTCAAACACCCACTGGGGTGAAGGAATCAAACGCCATCTTCTCGATTAACTCGATGGTTGGGAATCATTGCAGACTGCGAAGCTAAAAATTAGCGAACATGCTAGTTCACGCCCCACAATGAACCCACGTCGTTGATCTCATTGGGAATGGAAGATAAACTATTAGGATTAGACTAGAGTCAAGTGAGCACTTCCCAGATTGTGGAGGTTGGACCCCACAAGCATTGTGAACCATCGATTTATTGACGAAGATCAAGGGTGGGGATTCATTGCGGAGTGTGAAGGTGAAAGTAACGGATGTGCTAGTTCATGGCCCGCAATTCACCTGCGTCGTTGACCTCATCGGGATGGAAGATCAACGACTCTGGTTAGACCTAGTTGGGAGAGTACTTTCTAGATTACAGAGGGTGAGATCTCTAATAAAGAACACGCACGTTGGGGCCCCACAATTACGGTGAACCGTCGATCGATGGACATCTCGGTATTGGTCAGAGCATAATCGCCAAGCCTTGAAAAATTGCGATATAGTTGGTCGTAAACCCCTTAGGAAATCCACAGAGTGACGGAGTCCTTCGGTATCATTAGTCTGAGAGAATTAGAAAGCTCAGAAGAGATAAAATTTTCAAGATAAAAAGTGAGACCCAAGATAGTCAGGCTCGTAGGAGGAACGAAGGTTGAGGCCTTTGAACATACACAATACTCTTCTAAGTCATAGGAAGTCAAAAGCTCAGGAGGAGGAGCGATAGTAACTGTTGGATCACATCGTAGAGGATCAATCATCGTCTGATCAAAGAAAGGTGCATGAGACTTAGCGCTTTGCACACACAGGAGAGTGAACTTGCCAAAGTTCTTAATTCCTGATCCACAACTTCGGAAGTTCATGGACCAGGAGGAGGTGAAATATCTGGAGTAGATCCTGACCATTGATCGCCAGGAGACACGTGTCAACAGATCAGTAACTCCAGAGAAATCACTTTGAGAGTTTCAATTGAGAGTTGAAACTCCTAGAGCCCAGAGAGAAAGAGAAGACCTGGACCGTCAAATCCAGAGAGACACGTGGTGGTGGATTGTGAAATCTAGAGAAATCACTTCGAGAGTTTTAGTTGAGAGTTGAAACTCCTGAAGCCTGAAGAGTCGAAGAGCCGAAGTGAATCTCAACCATCAGATCCAGAGGATAGGTGGAATGATTCCGTGGACTCCGGGTAAGTACCCGAAGAGAATATGGAACGTCAGATCCAGAGGGAAAGTGGCGATAGATTGTGAACTCTAGGTGAAAACACTCTGGGAGAACGTGAAGGAGAAGAGTTTGAAATCATCGAAGCCTGAACAACCAAACCACCTGAGAGTCATCGATCTAAAGGAGGACACATGTCATCATATCACAAACTTTGGATAGAACGTTTCGAAAGAAACAAAGCGAGGAGTATTTGAGGTTTGAGATTTTCGAAGGCCAATGTCCCGAAGCAGACGAGAAACGTTGATTTGAGGTGGACGCGTGGCACCATATCTAGAAATCCAGGTACAAAATACTCTGGAGGAAGGTAGGGGGTGAAAGAACCGAAATCACTTAGTAGAATCTCCACTGTTGAATGAGAAGGGAGTTGAAGGCTATTGATTTGATCTTGGTTGAAAATTTTTGAAGTCCCAATGAGGACCAGGGTCGTTGATTTGGTGAGGATGCATGGAAAATGATCTTCCACTCTGGGAGAAATCACTCTGGAATAAAGGGAAGGTATTGAACAAAAACTCCCAAAGGCCGGAGAGACATATTTCATATGAACCGTCCGGTTGCGAGGGACAGGTGTTAGTAGATCTTCCACTCCAAGAGATAGCCACTGCAGAGAAAGGAAGGTTTGAGAGTTGAAAACTTTGAACGCCGAAGTCCCAAAGAAAATCACAGGCGTTGATTTAAAAAGGAGAAGATATGAGATGTCATTTCAGAAGTACGGTGAATATCGTGAGATCAAAGGTCACGTTGGATTGTGGGGATACAAAATGTTCGAACTTTAAAAGTTAGAAGGCGGGCCGCAATCGAAACCATGATATTGAGAAAGGGACACATGGTGGCTAGTGGTGAATTGCAGGAAGAAAATTAGTTGGACTCAAAGCACCCTTGTTTGTGCCTGAAATCACATGATTGCAATTTAGTCATAACCCGCAGTCATATACAATGGTTGTCAAAGAAAAAGGGGGCTAGTCCCCTGACTTTCCAAATTAGAGACTGTGGAGAGAGGATTTGTTCCTGTAAGGAGAACAATTTTTTTTTTTACGCCCCTTAGTGGGTGTGTTACAAATTGGTATCAGAGCATGGTTACAATACTTGGCCTACTTGGGCTCATGGACGAGTCACTCAAAAAACATATTTAGATTACTTTTAAGAGTGGCGCCCTATCTTGCTCCCTTTTTAATGAGTTCGAGAAATACTTCAGGAAGCAGTATCTGTTAGAGAAATACATGGATGGGAAGACTAAGGAATTATATGAACTCACCATAGATGAATATGTCAATAAATTCCTTGAGCTACTAAGGTATGTACCCTACATAAAATATGAAAAGGTAAAAATGTAGTGATTCATTGGTCGGTCACCTCAGACCTACCGAGACAAAATTGAGTTTGACGAACCAAATACCTTAGAGTAAACAATCCAGAAGGTGAGGTATTTTTATGAATAGTCTAGGAATAAGACAAGACCTCACGAGGACTGGAAGAAGAGGATTAGTTCGGGATTCAAGAAGAAGGGGTTTAAATCCTCAACATTTAAGAACTATGGAAAGGATTCTAGAATGAGCCTTCCTACTAGAAGTGTGCATCAACAAAATTTCCACTCTCAAAGTGGGAATAAACCTTTTAAGACAGTCCCAGGAAAGACTGATAACCTAAAGAAAGAACCCTTAAAATTTTGGCGTTGTGGAGAAGATCATCCTTTGAGGGACTGTCCACATAGACAACAGAATAGTAAGAGAGTATACAATATCCAAGAAGCTACCACCGTAAATGATGTAGAGAGGAGCATGCCACAAATATATGCATCCTTGGACAATAATCAAGATGACCACCAAACTTCAATAGTGGATTTGGAAGGTATGATCGCCAACCATCTAGTTTTTATTTTAATTGACCCTAGTTCTAATTTGATTTATGTGGCCCCTTAGACTATTGATAAGTGTAAAATGAAACCAGTTAGACATGTTAAGCCATGGTTGGTACGACTAGCCACTGGGACCAAAAGGAAAGTGGCAGAGGTCATACCAGCCTGTCAATTCATCATGGGTGGATTGCCCACCTAAGCGACCATTAACATACTATTAAGGTTTAAGATATTATTAGGTTTCCTTTATTTGATTAGATAACCATAGCATAAATAGGATCACTGATAAATACACAATCACAAGAGACACATCATTTATCATGGGAAACGCTCATGGGGGAGAAAACCCAACAAAAACTTCCTCAATATAGATAGTCAATAAAATGCCAAGAGATATCTCAAACAAATACATAAATTCCTCTCCTAAGAATGTGCCTCTCTCTCTCTCTTCTTCTCCAACTACAGTTGCAAACTTGCGCTCTGATCAAGTGAGTGAGTGAGTGAACAAATAAGGTGCTAGCCTCTCTTATTTATACAATCTAGCATGTGTGAACTAGGGTGCCTTTTCACTGGCTGGGGGGAATTCTCATTCTGGGTGGTTATAACCAGTTTAATATATTATGGGTGGTTATAACGAAGTTAATATATTATGGGCCAGAATTTTCATTTAGCCCATTACAATTAGGGTTTGACCAAACCACAAAAGGGGATTTGGTCATTTAAAATGCCCGGAATGATCAATCCACAAACGGGGATTGATCTAATGAATAATATATCAATAATAATTAGAATACTCTTTTCATTTACAATATTTAAACACTCCCCCTTAACAAGAAGGGTATTCTACAACAACATCGGACGAGAAAGAGGGAAACATCATCAACAACATCTTGGAACACTAACTGGCATATCTATAAATCATCATAATTTTTTCTCATCATCAATATTATCATTCACAATAGAGAGATGGAATGGCATCCTCATCCTCATCAGCATGAGGCTAAGGTAATATCATCATCATCTTCAGTGTGAGGCTAAAGTAACATCATCATCTTCAGCATGAAAGATGAAATGAGATAATCATCATCATAATCATCTTCAACAAGGAGCTAAAGTGGCATAATCATCATCATATTCAACAAGAATATGAAGTGGCATCATCATCATCATCATCATCATCATATTCAACAAGAAGCTAAAGTGGCATCATCATCATCATCCTCAGCAAGAAGCTGAAGTGGCATCATCATTATCAATTGCATCAACATGGCTTAGTATAACACTAATACATCATCATCATCAATAACAAAACAAGGCTGATACAACATCAAAAGCAACAATATCACAACACAAAGGCTAGAGCATCATCAACAACAACAACATCACAGCATGAAGGTTGGAGCATCATCAACATCATCACTAGGTTGAGAGTCTTCATCACGAGGATGGCATCAAAACACGAAGCTAGCAACACATTATCACAACATGAGGCTGGCATGTCATCAACATGAGGATGGCATCACAACACTTAATATGGAAGCACAACACAACAATTAAGCTAGAATCACAACACGAAATTTAAGCTGGAATCACAAAACAACAATTAAGCTAACATCACCAATTAAGCTAGAATCTCAACACAACAATTAAGATGGAATCTCAACACAACAATTAAGCCGGCATCAACAATTAAGTTGGAATATCAACTCAACAATTAATCTGGCATAAAAAGTTAAGATGGAATCTCAACACAACAATTAAGCTGGAAACACAACACTCAGCTGGCATCTCAACACAACAATTAAGTTGGAAGCACAACACTCGGTTGGAATATCAACACAATAATTAAGCTAGAAGCACAACACTAGGCTGGCATCTCGACACAACAATTAAGCTGGAAGAAAAACACTAGGTTGGCATCTCGACACAACAATTAAGCTGGAAGCACAACACTAGGATGACATATAAACACAACACTACTCCCCCCATCAAGGGAAGTCCTTTCAGACTATACCAAGCTTATCTTGAATGTGCTCAAACTTTACACAAGATAGAGGCTTGGTCAACACATCAAAAACCTGTTCTGTTGATACTGAGAGGGGGGTGAATCAGTATCAAGTACAATTTAAAACATTTTTCAACTTATACTTAAACCATTCAACTATATCCAATGAGCAATGAACAATAGTATAAGAGTTACACCAGTACACCACAATACACCATGCACAATATATGATAAATAATCAATAGTTATTGTTCAAGGGAAGTAATGACTTCCAAAGGTAGCTATAGCTTCCAAATGTAAAGGGAGGGATAAACCTCCAAGAGGAAGATACAATCCTCCAATATCAAGAGAGATTTGAACTCTCCATCCTTGCCCCTTCCTTCCTCCCAAGAATATATGAGAGATAATAAAACTTTACATTAAATCATCACCATCAACCAATCCTAATATAGAACCTAATAATGCTTCCTGAGACTTCTTCAATTTATGCAATTCTTCAATTCTTGGAGTACTATGATCCTATAGATAATATTACTCAATGTATTCTCTAAAACTCCTCCAATTTTCACTCCTTGAATCCTCCCCAAAAAGAGGTTATAGAAAGAATGGTCGACTTTATTCCATTCTAGTCTATTCAGGAGAGTGAACTTGCATAGAATGCCCCACACTCAATAATTAACATCTGATTCTAAAACTCACACACAAGAAACTAACTTCCGTACTCTTTCCAATGAAATTTGTCCCACTTCATTTGGATTCTCGATGAAGAAGTTATGACTGTTTTACTCAAAACACCTGTTTATTGACTAGCTTTAGGACTGATCACAAACCCTATCTTCCATAGAGTGTATCTCCATAATTATAGCGAATCAAGAGCTGAAATTTTTACCAGAGGTACCTTGATATGTCTTCTCAATACCATATATATTTCACCATCTGAATTTTTCTAGAAAAAAATTTATAGCAAAAATGGTAAGACGACCCAAAAATAACATACCTTAGAACACATCACCAAAAGACTTCATCCTCCC
Organism: Picea engelmannii; assembly: GCA_009831015.1. Lineage (NCBI taxonomy): Eukaryota > Viridiplantae > Streptophyta > Pinopsida > Pinales > Pinaceae > Picea > Picea engelmannii. Next base: position 1,175,353 of record ML776790.1, read on the forward strand.
TTGAAATCCAGCCTTCTTTACTTATTATTACCTTTGAAATTCGACTTGTATGAAATGAATGTATAATGATGTTTATTTATATCATTTATGTCACTTCCTTTTAACATTAGGGCCGACCTGACACTTTCTTATTTTGTAATTCTTTTCTTTAATTATCTTCAGGGCCTACATGTA
>ML776790.1:1176320-1193316 GCA_009831015.1 Picea engelmannii
TTTGTATGAAGTTTCACCCATGCATCCAAGATGTGTTAATTATTTTGGCACTTGAGAGTTTCTTAAGCTCTTCCTCAATGAGACAACTTCTTGTTCAAATTTCTCACAATCTTCTTCTTTCTTTATCATTTGGACCTTCTTTACTTCTGCTATTCTTCTTGCTTCTTCGAGTAGAGTTTTCAAGGAAATGGTTTATTCTCTTAGTTTCTGAAATTCTTCTAATTGTTTCTTTAATCTTACAACTGTCTTTTCATAAATACCCAATTCACTTCTTAGTTTTCTACACGTGTCTTCGAGCTTGTTATTTTCAATCTCAACATGCTTCAATTTTTTAAGATTCTCATCTTCTTGTTGAATCATTTCTAATTCATGATTTTCTTCTTCTTCATTTTCATCTCTTTCAATCCTTGGATGAGGACATTCAAATTCAACATGTCCTACTCCTTCACAATTAAAGCAAAAGAACTGACCTCTATTTTCTTCTTTGAAATCTGAGATGTTGTAATCTTATTCAACTTTTTCTGCTTCTTCTGCTTCTTCCCTTGCATAATGTTCTTGTAGCTTGCCCAAAGATCTTTTGCTGATGCACATGACCCCACCTTGGATTTCACTGAATTTGTCAATCCATCCAGGATGGTATCTATTGATAGTTTGTTGTTTCTTTTTTCTTCCTTCTGAGTTGTAGTCTTTGGTTTCTTCAAAGCATTGTATCCTGAAGCAACTGAGAACCAAACATCTGCCCCAAGAGCTTTCAAGTATGTTTCCATTCTATTTTTCCATTATTCAAAATTGCTTCCATCAAATGGTGGAATCCCATTTGGAATGTTGCCTTCCATTTCTGCATAGGATCTTCCTTCCAGTGGTTAAACTATACTGAAAGTAACACCCTCTGATACCAATTGTTGATATTGAGAGGGGGGTGAATCAGTATCAAGTACAATTCAAAACCTTTTTCAACTTATACTTAAACTATTCAACTATATCCAATGAGAAATGAACAATAGTATAAGAGTTACACCAATACACCACAACACACCATGCACAATATACGAGAAATAATCAATAGTTATTGTTCAAGGGAACTAATGACTTCCAAAGGTAGCTATAGCTTCCAAATGTGAAGGGAGGGATAAACCTCCAAGAGAAATATATAATCATCCAATATCAAGAGAGAGTTGAAATCTCCATCCTTTCCCCTTCCTTTCGCCCAAGAATATATGAGAGATAATAAAACTTTACATTAAATCATCACCATCAACCAATCATCATATAGAACCTGATAATGCTTCCTAAGACTTCTTCAATTTATGCAATTCTTCAATTATTGGAGTACTCTGATCTTGTAGATAATATTACTCAATGTATTCTCTAAAAATCCTCAAATTTTCACTCCTTGAATCCTCCCCAAAAAGAGGTTATAGAAATAATGGTAGACTTTATTCAATTTTGGTCTATTGAAGAGAGTGAACTTGGACAGAATGCCCCACACTCAATAATTAACATCCGATTCTGAAACTCACACAAACGAAAATTCAGTCCGTACTATTTCCAATGAAATTTATCCCACTTCATTTGGATTCTCGATGAAGAAGTTATGACTGTTTTACCCAGAACACATGTTTATTGACTAACTTCAGGACTGGTCACAAACCCTATCTTCCACAGAGTGTATCTCCATAATTATAGAGAATCAAGAGATGAAATTTTTACTAGAGGTACCTTTATATGTCTTCTCAATACCATAGCGATTTCACCATCTTAATCATTCTAGAAAAATATCTATAGAAAAAATGGTAAGATGACTTTAAAATAACATACCTTAGAACACATCACCAAAATACTTCATCCTCCCTTGAAATCTAGCCTTCTTTACTTCGTATTACCTCTGAAATTCGACTTGTATCAAATGAATGTATAATGATGTTTATTTATACCATTTATGTCACTTCCTTTTAACATTAGGGTCAACCTGACACTTTCTTATTTTGTAATTCTTTTCTTTAATTATCTTCAGGGCCTACATGTACTTCCTTCTTCAATTCACTTTGTCATCTTCAAAAATTCATTTCTCCTCAACCATGAGGATCCACGTGACGTGCCACATACCACTGGAAACAACATGATGCATACTATCCATTCATGGGTGTTTTATATGCATGTGTATTGTCCTTCATGTCCAAATACCTTTATCAATGTTGCGGTCCAAAACCCATGACTAGGGTTGACATCAATGTCAACAACCAATCTTCCAACATGTTGATTCGTGCTAACATATTGGAGCTTTATGGCTCCTCTCTACACCATGTCCCAGATGTAATGGTGTAATGGTGTAAGTTTAACACCTGTGAAGTAAAGCAATGAAAATAGATTCTTAAGAAAAACAAAATTTAATCGATGACTCATACACAAAGTACATTGAGATTTTATACCGGAAACCCTCAACCGGGAAAACCTTTCTTATATTCATTATCTCAAATTTCATCATTCACCGTACAATATATACAATGTTTTTAGGTATTCTATAGATACCAAAACCTTAATCCCTTAATCTGTGATTAATTTAGAAAACTTCCAAAAATAGCAAAAGTCGCCCAAAAAAAATATTTCGGGGCACTGCCCCGAACGCTACATGTAACCAGGGAAGGCATACCTGCCCCCCCATGGGACACCCCTAGGAAAGTGCCCGATACACACAAAACAAAGGAAACTACTAGAGGGATCGTCAGACAGAGTTGTCGAATCTGACGTGTCCACACACACACATGCAAAGAATATAACACATACCCAACACTATGTGTTTCAACTTGTCATGAAATATAGGATTCTCTATCATCTTTATGCAGTTCTAGTTATCACATAGGATTGTGGTTTCTTCCATCTCTAGGTCGAATAGACCAGTCAACAAACTATGAAGCCATATGGCTTCACAATTGGCATAACATGCATCAATGTATTTTGCTTCTATTGTACTGAGAGAAATGATTGATTGTTTCTTACTCTGCCATGAGATCATGGATTATCCCAAAATAAAATAGCATCCTGAAGTGATCTTCATGTCAGAGGCACTTCCAACCCAATCTGAATCAGTGTACCCACTCAGTGTGAAATTATGATCTCCATCATCACCGCGACCATAATCTAATGTACCCTTAAGGTACCTCATCACATGTTTTGCAACAACTAGGTGAATATGTCTGGGTTATACCAGAAACTGACTCAAAGTGTTCACGACAAAATAAATATTTGGTCTGGTGTTCATCAGATACGTCAACGATCCAATGATCTGTCTATATAGTGTGGCATCAATCAATTCTAACGAAGTTTTGACCAGAATCTTTAGCTTCATTTCGATGGGTGTATTCATGGGCTTGCACTCCAACTTATCAAATCTCTTCAGGATTTCAACTACATACTTCCCTTGGTTAAGGAAGATTCTCTCTAGGCTTTCCCATACCTCAAGAACTAAGAAATAATTCATTAGGCCAATGTATTTCATCTCAAATTCTGAAGCGAGCTTCTTCTTACATTCGGTGATGAATTTTTGTTCTCCAATTAAGAATAATTCATCCACATACATCAACAATATCACCGACTCATCATTCATAACCTTGAATTAGAGGCTATAATCATCTTTACTATTGGTAAAGCCAAAGCGCATCAGAAAATTGTCTGTCCTCTGCAATATCAAGCTCTAAGAGCTTGCTTCAACACATACATATCCTTCCTCAACTGACACACATGATTTTTTCTATCTTCAATCTTCAAATCAATTTTTCTCATTACATTGTACCAATCTAGTACACTTGCTCAGCTGCAACTCAATCTACACAATCATGTGCTCGCTCTATGTTCTTTCTGCAAAGCACTTATCTTTTCTCACTGTCTGGGATTATGTCCTCTACTCTCTCTACAATTGTTCCTTCTAGAACTGGGACTCTACACCTACAGTTTCTCTGAAGCTGAGAATGATTGCTCCATTCGCATTGTGACTATTGAGGTCTGGGAGTAACTCCTCTACTCCATCATGGCAATAAATTCATCTAAGAGTGGCTCAATAACTAATACTGAATGTATCTCTTCTTCTTTCATGGAGGTGACTCTATATTTCATTGTATTCATGTCTCCATGACCCAACTAATGTAATGCACCAACTGTCACTCAATTTTAAATATGGGGATTGATCTCCCTACATCTCATATTATATATGAATCATGGTTGTTCTGGTTCTCTTCATAAATATTGGAACTATTTCTTCAATTACTGGAGTAAGTGTCTCATCATAGTCTTCTCCCTCTTGTTGGGAGAATCCTCTGGACACACATCATGCTTTGTACATTTGTAACATACTTGATCTGTATAGATCAATATTGGAAGTCAATACTGACTTCTCTTCTAGTCTTACAGAAGAATCCATATCCTAGTCTTTCTGACTGACTTTCTTCTCTGTTACTAAAACAAGGGAATCTTCCCAAGAGATTTCATATTTCCTAGAAGTTTCTGAAGCTATGATCTAGTCTTCTCATGACATCTGTCTCCTAGTCCTGTAAGTTGTCTCTTCATTTGATCCTTTCTGAGATCAATCTTACTCTCGATTTATTCTGAGTCTACAAGGACTTAATTATCTCTTACAGGGTATACTTGGTATTTGAATACAAAGTCTAAAAATAGAGTCACGCTTCAAATGATATTTTCTTCCCATTCTAATGTTTGATCATTTTTGGAGCCTTCTGCTCCTTTCAATCAATCTTCATATGAGATACTCTGAATCTCAAGAGATAGCTTCTTCTTCATCTTCTTTGGTACATGAGTGTATATGGTCATGTACATAGTCTACTTCATGTTTCATATAATATGTTGCCTTCAACAACCTTCACTATAACTTCCTCAGAGTTATTATCTGTGACTTGAAACAAGGTCAACAAATCAACAAGCAGGAGTAGTACTCTTTTGATAATAGTATGTAAAGCAATAGCACAAACAATCATCATAGTGGATCCTTTAGAGATTTCACTTGTGACTTGTCTGAAGAAAAGATCAAGAGTAAGAATTACAATATAGAATGATGTCAACACTCCTATAGTTTTGTGATCAAACATTCCTCCATGACAACCTAGAACTAACATAAGAGGTTTCTCCTAGAGGAGATGTTAGTTGTATCATGCAAATAAATACATTAAACATTTATCTCAATATGCTCACATGCTACCAAGCACTATAGTGTTTTCTTGACACTTGCATGTTTTGAATCTTAGCAACTTAATCATTCAAACCTGGAACCTAAATTTTTGTTCTCAAGAATGAGCGTGTTGCTTTTCTTCCAAGTATCCTTCACTCAATATGACAAGTTCTTTCTTCAACCCGTATTTTGTACTAGGACAATATTCTATCCTGATAGAATCTTGGGTTAGAGAATAATCTCTATGATCTCTACTTTAATCCATCTAATATTTTGACTAAAGGTTAGTATGATGGCCATAACTTCAACATGCAACATTGATCAAAATAATGTCATAACAACTAGATGTATATCAGAATAATCAAACCTAAGTTGCATTATTCTTCTGAATGTGTTGGATCTTGAGATCCTTTTGGGTCTATGGCAATAGATCCCTTCTTCTGCAAATACCCTTTAACGCTTAACAATTTAAACATGTGAGTACATACCTCTAATATCATTTGCAAGTAGTTGAGCCATATGGTAGTAGCGAAAATGATCACCAAATCTTAAAAACTTCAAGGGTGACTGCAATTGGTACTACGATTGATACTTCAACTAGTACCGCAACTACAACTGATACTACAACTAGTTCTAAAACTGCAACTTAGGGTTTTATGAGGAAACCCTAATTTTTCAAACTTCAAATTTTGAAATTCTGATCTAGGGGATAGATGCACTAAGCTGAGGTGAGTAAGCTGGTGCAGTCAGATTTCTAAAAATCAAACTTTTACCCCCTAAAACTTGACCAACGTATTTCTGGACTGGTGTTTTTGGTTTTCTGGTACTGCTAGTACTTTTGGTTTTCTAGTTTTCTAGTACTGGTGAAAAATAGGGCTTCACACTACGGGATATCTACCCACTGAAAAGGTGCGCTGAAGGTGTCAAATAATTCCTTGGGTTAGGGCACACTTTTCTAGATGGTTTTGAGGCTAAAAATATTCTTTAATAAAAATTGCTAATTTGCATGTAAGGAAACATTGACATTTTTCTTCTTCTTGTGAAATATGCTCTCTTCAACTTAGCTCTGATACAATGTTAAGGTTTAAGCTATTATTAGGTTTCTTTTATTCTATTAGATAACCATAGCATAAATAGGATCACTGAGAAATACGCAATCACAAGAGGCACATCATTTATCCTGGGAAACCCTCATGGGGGAGAAATCCCAGCAAAAAATTCCTTAATATAGATATCCAATACAATGCAAAGGGATAACTCAAACAAATACATAAATTCCTCTCCCAAGAATGTGCCTCTCTCTCTCTCTCTCTCTCTCTCTCTTTCTCTCTCTCTCTTCTTCTCCAACTGCATCTCTAGAATTGCGCTCTTATCATCAAGTGAGTGAGTTAACAAATAAGGCGCTAGCCTCTCTTATTTATACAATTTGGCACGTGTGAAATGGGATGTATTTTCAATGGCTGAGCTGACTTCTCATTTTGGGTGGCTATAACCACTTTAATATATTCTGGGTGGTTACAACAACTTTAATATATTATGGGGATGATTTTTCATTTAGCCCATTATAATTAGGGTTTTACCAATCCGCAAAAGGGGATTTGGTCATTTACAATACCCGACATGATCAATCCACAAAAGGGGATTGATATAATGAATAATACATCAATAATAATTAGAATACTCTTTGTAGTTACAATATTTCAACACATATTCCCCCTGGGATCATATGACTTGTTGATTGGTAAGGATTGGTTGGCTGCTTATAAAATTAAGTTAGAATGTTATCATAAAACTTTAGAATGTGTAAACGAAGAAGGGAGAAATATGACCCTCCAAGGGATTCAGAAGCCCGTCTCAGTGAGATATATATGAGCCCTTCAAATAAAAAAAATATTGTAGAAAGGGGTGTCTCTTATATGCAGTACATGTGTTGGAATGTGTTGAGGATGACAAACCAAACCTAGAGGACCACCCTATATTAAGAGAATACAAGGACATGTTCCCAGAAGAGGTACCAGGCCTACCTCTGAGAAGGGATATTGACTTCCCGATAGAACTTACACCAGGAGCGGTGCCAACATCTAGAACACCATATAGGATGAGTCCACCAAAGTTGGTTGAGCTCAAGCTACAACTAAAGGAGATGATGGACAAAGGCTACATCCAACCCATTGTATCTCTGCGGGGAGCACCCGTCTTGTTTGTGAAAAAAAAATATGACACACTTCAACTGTGCATAGATTACAAACAACTCAATAAGACAACCATAAAGAAAAATTACCCCTTAACAAGAATCAATGACTTGTTCGACCAATTCGAAGGTTCTTCCATCTTATCGAATATAAAATTAAGTTCTAGATACCATCAAGTCTGGATTAAGGATGAAGAAATCCACAAAATAGCCTTCACGACGAGGTATGGTCACTTTGAGTTTGTGGTGGTGCCATTTGGGTTAACCAATGCCCCCACCACTTTTATGTTCTTGATGAATAATGTACTCAACAAATTTCTGGACAAATTTGTATTGGTCTTCATTGATGATATCCTAATCTACTCCAAGAACAAAGAAGAGCATGAAGAACATCTTAGACTTGTACTTTAAGTACTAAGAGAGGAACAACTCTACTCTAAGTTTAGCAAGTGCATTATTTTAGAAGCAAGTCCTTTACTTAGGCCATGTCATTTCTAAGGAAGGGGTGGCAATGGACCTTGATAACATCAGATCTATTATGGAATGGCCTACCCCAAAGGATGTATCTGATATTAGATCCTTCATGGGCCTAGCAAGATACTATAGAAGGTTCATAAAAGGGTTTTCCAATATTGGTTGTCCAATCACTTCCCTTCAGAAAAAGCGAGTTAAATTCATTTGGACATCAAAATGTGAAGAAAGATTTCAGGAACTGAAATACCTCCTGGCCCATGCACCTATGCTGAAGATTGCAGACTCGGATAATAATTTCCTCGTGTGTAAATATGCCTACAAGGAAGGACTCGGAGGAGTACCTATGCAAGAGGGGCATGTAATTTTCTACGCATCTAGAAAATTAAATGAGAATGAGATCAATTATGTGACTCATGACCTAGAGTTGGCTGCCATAGTACATTCTTTAAAAATGTGGAGGCACTACCTCATGGGTAGGATATTTGTGCTAATGACAAACCATTGTGGGTTGAGGCACATGTTTCATCAACCAAAACTCAATTCCAGACAAGCTAGGTGGATGGCTCTCCTTAGTGAGTTTGATTTCGAAATCAAACACATCAAAGGAAAGGAAAATAGAGTGGTTGATGCCCTTAGCAGAAGTATAAAAATGATTCATCTGACAACGGTAAGTACTTGTGAAATGGATGTTTGGAAAGGGTCATAAATGCACAAGAGACATGCATTCTTCAAGACCATGACCTCATAACTAAGACAAGAGACTACCGAGCCAAATTATGAAGGCTACCAGATGCTCGAGGAAGGCCTATTGACTTACATAAATAGATTGTATATTCCAAACTGTGACGACTTGAAGAGGTTCATAATGGATGAAATACATAAGAGACCATATATCGATCACCCAGGATATCAGAAAATGATCACGTTCACTAGGAAACAATTCTATTGGCCTGGATTGAAGAAATATATAGATGACTATCTAGATAAGTGCCTTGAATTCTAGCAAATTAAGGCAGAACATCGACATCCAATAGGATTGTTGCAACCCCTACCAGTCCCAGAATGGAAATGGGAAACCATCTCCATGGATTTCATCACCGGATTACCAAAGTTGACCAAGAAAAATGATGCCAACATGGTCGTGGTGGACAAACTGAGTAAGTCTACTCATTTCGTCCCTATCAAGTCAACTTGTAAAGAAATAGATATTGCCAACATCTTCATGAAGGAGATATTCAGACTGAATGGCATGCCCAAGTAAATTGTATCTGACGGAGACACAAAATTTACTTCATGTTTTTAGAAATCCCTAATGGTTGGTTTTGAGACTAAATTTTTGTTCATCACAACCTATCACCCTCAAACCGATGGACGGACAGAAAGACTGGACCAAATAGTAGAAGACATGTTAACGATATATGTAATGCATCAACCTAAGAAGTGGGAAGATTACCTACCATTGGTAGAGTTTCCTACAACAACGGTTATCAAGAATCCTTGAAGATGAGCCCTTTTGAATCCCTCTATGGTAGAGAGTGAAAGATTCCAATCACCTGGAGTAATCCAGTGGATAGAATTACAATCAAACCCAACATGCTGAAAGAAATGGAACAACAATTGATTCAGATAAAGCAAAATCTGAATATTTTTCAGGATAGACAAAAAAGTTATGCTGACAACCCAGATTGTTCAAGGAAGGATACCATGTCTATCTCAGAGTTAGACCCAGGAAGAGTTCCCTGAGAATGGGAGCCTGTTCCAAGTTGGCACCTCAGTATTGTGGAGCCTTTGAAGTCTTAGATAGAGTGGGACCTGTAGCCTATAGGCTAGCACTTCCTCCCACAGTAAAGGCACATAATGTTTTCCATGTTTCATTATTGAAGAAATATGTACATGATGCTAATCATATAATTGACTGGTCTGTGACTGAGGTGGAGTTGGAGGGAGAATTCTTGCCAGAACCTCAATTCATATTAGACAGGAAGGAAACCTCACTCAGGAACCGAACCATTGCACATGTCAAGGTGTAGTGGAAACACTTTGGCCCAGATGAGGCTATGTGGGAAATGGAGGATTCCATGAGACAGACATATCCGATTTTGTTTTCTCCTATACATGCATATCATGTGGAAAGATAGAACATCGAGAAAGATGTTACTTTAAGGGGGAGGGAATTCTAACACCCTGTTTTCCCCAGTTTGTAATTATAACTATGTTGTCCAAGGAACTAGGGAAAAATCAAAGGTGTGAATGTTTGATTTCATGGACCTTTATATAAAAGGTCGATGAATGTAAATTCTGTTATTTTAACAGAAAATGGATATGTGTTGCATGACTACTGGAAAGGGGACGTGCTAATAAGAGACCATGAATGCTATAAAAAGGTGGTGGAGGGGACCCAAAAGGGTGTGTTAACCTCCACCGAACCAATACTTTTGTTGGATTGAATTTCTCAGGATCAGAACAACCCTATAACCCAGGATTTAATTACAGTCAAGATGGTAGGTGGGAATACCTCCTAAATAGTTAATGACGGATGGGGGAAATCACCCATCTGTAAGGCTTCCGGACCTGACCACAGACTAGGAATTCAAGCCACACACAATCTTGTTGAGGAAGGCAAGAAAGGAAGCCTGGTGGGGGCAGAGGTAGACTTGCAAAGAGTGCAAAGACGAGAGTCAGAGCTCTCGGGTCTAGGGGAGGACTGAATTTGACTGAGTTTTGATCACATAAAATAGAGACTGAGCCGGGAGAAGGAGAGTACCCTTCAACCCTATCTATTTATGTATTGGGAGAAGGAGAGTAACCTTCATACCTATCTATTTCTGTATTGGGAGAAGGAGAGTAACATTCATCCCTATCTATTTCTGTATTGGGAGAAGGAGAGTAACCTTCGTCCCTATTTATTTTTGTATTGGGAGAAGGAGAGTAACCTTCGTCCCTAACTTTCGTTGAGTTGGAAGGAAGAGATTGAATCTCAAAGCATCGTGGTCTAAGCTTTGGGGTGGCCAATGATAAATCCACTGGGAGTGACTAAGCCTATGGTTGGGTGGAAGCGAGCACCGCACTCATCAGTCGCATCACAACTTATGGTTCTGATATGTGTTTTCATTCCTTGTGCTTTGAATTGAAAATAATGGATGCATGTGTGTATTTTTATGTCTACCAATGATTTTATGTATTAAATGATTAAGTTATGAGTATACATTCGTTCCATCAAGAACATATACTTTTATTTGATTTTCCATATGCTCTCGTTCAATCCTCGGAGGCACTTTCTCCAGGGAATTACATCACCTTTCTAGAGTCATAGGATGCCTATTGGCATTGATACCATTTGGTAACCTCACGAGCTTACATTGCCCTGAATCAGAGCTTTAATCTTTCTGATTTAGGAAGGATTTCCCTTCAGACTAGTTGTCTAGGAGAATTTGAACTCACACTTAACTCCTTAACCAAAAACCCGACTAAGAGTGGGGATCATAGCCCAAGAGTTATATGAAGATCCATGTAACCTGGGTCTAGGAACCCTGCACAAAAAGGAGTTATCTCATGAAGGTTTCAAAACCTTTGGAGCTCGAAGGTCGGGGATGTCAAATTGCACGATAGTCAAGTTACCTGAACCACCGATGATTTAAGAATCTGATAGTGGAGATGGAAGCAAGTCGTTTAAATTGAGGAGAGGCCATCCAAATTGTCAGATCGATTCAAACACCTATCGGAGTGAACAAATCAAACACCATCTGCTTGATTAACTCGATGGTTGGGAATCATTGCGGAGTGCGAAGGTGAAAATTAGTGGACATGCTAGTTAACGACCCACAATCAACCCACGTCATTGATATCATCGGGAATGGAAGATCAACGACTAGGATTAGACTAGAATCGAGAGAGCACTTCCCAGATTGCGGAGTTTGGACACCACAATCATTTTGAACCGTCAATATATGGACAGAGATCAAGGGTGGGGATTCAGTGCAGAGCGTGAAGGTGAAATTAACGGATGGGCTAGTTTGCGGCCCACAATTCACCAGCGTCGTTGATCTCGTCGGGACGAAATATCAACGACTACGGTTAGACCTAGTTGGGCAATTACTTTCCTGATTGCAGAGGGCGAGCTCTCTGATAAAGAGAATGCATGTTGGGCCCCCACAATTATGGTGAACCGTCGATCGACATACACTTCAGTATTGGTCAGATCATAACTTCCAGGACTTGACCAGTTGCGAGATGGTTGGTCATGAACCCCTTAGGCAATCCACAGAGTAACGAAGTCCTTCGGTATCTACAGTCTGAGAGAATCAGAAAGCTCAGAAGATATAAAATTTTAAAGAGAAAAAGTGAGACCCAAGATAGATGGGCTCACAAGAGGAATGAAGGCTGAGGCCTTTGAAAATCCACAATACTCTTCTAAGTCAGAGGAATATGGAAGCTCATGAGGAGGAGTGACAGTAGCCATTGGATCATAAAATAGAGGATCAATCGTCGTCTCATCAAAGTAGGGTGCATGAGCCTTAGCTCTTTGCACATGCACGAGAGTGAACTTGCCAAAGTTCTGAAGTCCCGAAGTAATTTGGGATCGTCCATCACTAAAAAGGACAGGTGGCACAATATCCACAACTCTGGAAGTTCGTGGACCAAGAGGAGGTTAAATAGATGGAGTAGATCATGACCATTGATCGCCAGGAGACACGTGTCAACAAATCAATAAATACGGAGAAATCACTTCGAGAGTTTCAGTTGAGAGTTGAAACTCCTAGAGCCGGGAGAGCTGGAGAAGACCTCGACCATCAGATCCTGAGAGATATGTGGCGACAGATTGTGAACTCCAGAGAAATCCCTTCGAGAGTTTGAGTTGAGAGTTGAAACTACCAAAGCCCAGAGAGCCGAAGAGACGAATTGAATCTCAACTGTCATATCTAGAGGAAAGGTGGTGTGAATATGTGGACTCCAGGTAAGGACCCAAAGAGAGTCTAGACCATCATATCCAGAGGGCACGTGGTGATAGATTGTGAACTCTGTGTGGAAAAACTATGGGAGAACGTGAAGGAGAAGAGTTTGAAATCAACGAAGCCCAAATAGTTGAAGTAGCTGGGAACCATCGATACGAAGGAGGACACATGTCATCATATCGCAAACTCCAGATAGAATGTTCTTAAAGAAATTGAGCGAGGAAAATTTGAGTTTTGAGATTTTCGAAGGTCGAAGTCCCGAAGCGGATGAGAACCGTCAATTTGAGGTGGACACATGGTGCCAGATCTAGAAATCCGGGTACATAATACTCCGAAGGAAAGTAGGGGGTGAAAGCGTCAAAATATCGAAGAAGAATCTCAACCGTTGAACGAGAAGGGATATGAAGGTCGTTGATTTGGTCTCGGTTGAAAAGTGTCGAAGTCCTGATGATGACCAGGGCCATTTATTTGGAGAGGACACATGGAAAACGATCTGCCACTCCAAGAGAAATCACTCTAGAATAAAGAGAAGGTATTGAACAAGAATTCCCTAAGGTCGGAGAGCCGGAGTTCATCTGAATTTTCCTATGGTGAGGGAGAGGTGTCAGCAGATCTTCCACTCCGGGAGATAGCCATTGCAGAGAAAGCAAGGTTTGAGAGTTGAAAACTCTGAACGCCGAAGTCCCGAAGAAAATCACATCTGTTGATTTAAACAGGGGCAGATTTGAGCCATCAGTTCAGAAGTAACGTGAAGATCATGATATCTAAGGTCAAATTGGTTTGCGGGGATAGAAAGCACTCGTACTTTAAAAGTTAGAAGGCGGGCCACAATCAAAACCATGGTATTGAGAAAGGCACATGTGGTGGCTCGTGGTGAATTGCGGGGAGAAAACTAGTTGGACTCAAACCACCCTTGTCCACGCCCGCAATCACATGATTGATTTTTGGTCGTAACCCGCGGTCATATATGATGGTCGTTAAAGAAAAGGGGGGCTAGTTCCTTGACTTTCCAAATTAGAGACCATGGAGAGAGGATTTGTTAGTGTAAGGAGAACAATTTATTTTTTTACGCCCCACCGTGGGTGTGTTACAACTGACATGAAAAATTCTGAAATAAGTCAATTGGGATAGGTGGGTGGCCACCAATATCCACCTGGATGATGTGTAGGGCTTCAGGACAACCTCGTAAGTTCAGAACCCATAATTACAAAGAAATTTCCCCGTTAAAAAGAAGCATACTGAACTGAAAACTGTCAAGATGAGCCAGTTGAAATTTGGAACAAATGGGTAGCCACCAATATCCAGCTTGATCAATCCTCCCCCATTAGGAAGAAACGATATCCATTGCGTTGAGTGCCCGAGGAAGACGGGAAAACATTTTCTTAATCTAAATCTTGGTGAGTTGCATGCTTTGTTGGAGAAGTTGTGTTGCTTGGTCCGTGGAAGGCTGTCACGAACCTATTGTTGGCGGTGTTGAATCTGTTCCACCAACATGTTTCTCTGGGCTTGACGGGGTATTGTGTAGGCACCACTGTAGGTGAAGAAACAATATCTTCTTTCTCTTCTACAATCTGCTTCTAACCAAACAAGAAACAATCATCTATTATTGCCGAGCCACCTATACGGATACCATACATAGATATAAATCTTCCTTAGGTAGTAAAATGAAGGCCTTTCCCCCCACCAAAATAAAATATGGATGCATGCATTAGAATGGACACAATGGACAAACTAACACTAGGAAAACCCATGGAAGGTGTAGAAATCGTTTCACACCCCCAAGATCTAGAATCTAGTAGAAAAGTAATACAATAGAAATTGAGAAGAAGAAAAGAGAAGAGAATAATATACCAATTGAATTATCATTAACCTATAAAATAACAATAATCATCAAAGGATTAGTGAATAATTAACTACAATGCAATGCAATCAAATGCAATATATACGAACTAGTCATGCAACTATGATATGATTAACTACATGCAAATTGGAGTGAGCCAAATTATGCATGCAAGATGGAGTGAGCTAGATCATGAATGCAAAGTAGAGTGAGCTAGCTCATGCATGCAAGGTAGAGTGAAGTAGATCATGCATGCAAAGGAAAATGAGTATGCATGTGAGGGAAAATGATACATGTACAACAACACCCCCCCTTAATCCTAACTCAGGTGAGTATGATGCATGAAAAAAAATGGGGTCACGACAATATGAAGCCATGTTAGGTACCAAAGTATAAAAAAATATCTTCAAAAAGTGAGGAAAGAGGGAAAACATAGTGGGAACCCCCCCTCCCCCCCACCAAAAAAAAAGAAATAAAAAAACAGAGGATGATGTAGAGTAGACTATGTAACCTCCTCTAAAGTGTTCACCACTCCTAAGTCTGCTCACAAGTCTCTAAACTTTTTCTTGATGGACTTGGTGAAAATGTATGTAACCTATTTTAGTGATTGAAAATATTGTAGATTAATGACTGTGTCATGAATCATCCTTTTAATGTAGTGCATATGAATATCTATGTGTTTGGTCCTCTTTCTCTGAACTAGATCTGCGGAGATAAATATATCACTATAATTGTCACACCATATAATTTTCAAATGGTGAAACTCGATATCAAACTCTGTAAAAATGTGTTGCAACCAAATGACTTGCATGTCTACATTCAAATATTCAAATATCTTATTATTTTGAAGATTGTGTTGGTTTTTGCAATTGTATATATTACAATTGATGTTATTTTGAATGGAAAAGTCGTTATATGTCTGTATGTTATCTTTTTTTTTTTTTGAAATGTAATATTAAAATACATTATTATTTTGATTTTGAAGATTGTTTATATATTTGCATGTTATCTTCATTTCAATATTAAAATATATTATTGTTTTAAATGTATTGAATTAATTTTTTTAAATTATTTTCTTTATTTTATTTTATATTATTGTTTTCTTTTTTTAAATATTTTCTTTTTTTTATATTATTTTTTTTATAATATATTTTCTCTTTTTTTTAAATATATTATTGTTTGTTGGAATATATACGTCAAAACTATTTAGGTTTTTTATTTTGTTTGTTGGAATATATAAGTAAAAGATGGTCCTAATAATCTAGGACAATTCACTTTCCAACTTTAATTTTCTAAAACTATTTAGGTTTTTTTATTTTGTTGGAGTATATATAAGTAAAATATGGTCCTAGTAATCTACCCCAAATTCACTTTCTAACTTTACATTTTGTAGTTGATAAATTATCATAAACTATTATAATCTTAGGTTTGCATTCAACACATAAACGTACACTCTTTTGTTGTAAAAAGGCCATCAAAATTATGTGATATATCAAATTTTGATGGTTTCAAAATGGCAATCTTGCAAGAATTTAGGAGTCCATTAAAAAAAAATTATAACTAGAGATTGTGTAAATATATTTTAATTATTGTTATGATTATTAATTTATTTGGTATAAGCGGAAAATTTTGTTTTTTTTTATTCCACAAATTATTATAGAATATACAGATAATATACAGATAAAATAAGAATATAATTTTTTAGTTTCTTATCATTACATGGGTTTTTAGATAGTTATTACATGAATTTTTAAATAGTTGTTTTAAAATTATAAGTTGTAACTTAACTATTTAGAGGTGAGGGAAAATGTTAACTTTCTTTTATAATATATATATATATATATATATATATATATATATATATATATATATATATATNTAGATGTGGTATTTATTGGCATTGTCTTTTTAACAAATTTGTGAATGTAAACTTACATCTATTTTTAAAGGGTGTTATTTCTATATATATATATGTACATTGCGTCATTATTAAAAAAACAATGATTCGTTTCTTTATGTGTCATTAATAATTGAGTCAAAGTTATTATCAACACATGTTGAGAATACAATCACTCAACTATATGTAAATATGAATGACTATTGAACTTGTATGTTCAATATTCCTCATAAAAAAAACATATAGAAATAGAAAACTACAACATTGTCTAAGATTTTACTTTCTAATATCTCAATATACACGCTTAATCACAAGTTTGTATAAAAAGAATAATATTTTTAAATTGAAAATATTATTTAAAACAAAAAAACAAACATCTAATAAAGATAGATGCAATTAAGAAGAATTGTGCCAACTTTGTATGATACCATTTGAGAATAACTATAATATAATATAATATAATATA
>ML776790.1:1205956-1213456 GCA_009831015.1 Picea engelmannii
GCCAGAACTTGATGAGGAAGGAAAAATCATATTGGAGCCTGAAACCATCATTGACACAAGAATTCGCCAGCTGAGGAATAGATCCGTTTCAGAGTATCTCATTAAATGGAGGAAACTATCGACTCAAGATTCCACTTTGGAAGATGAGTCTTTTATACAAAAGCATCCAGACTTACTCAAGCGTTGCCGACAACACTTATCTCAATGGGAGGGGCCTGTTAAGCCCTAATATTGGCTCATTACCCCTTAATTGGGGCATATTATATTAGTAATGGTATTTTATTTATGTCGTCTTTAGTTCATTAGTTGTAAGTATACCTCCTAGTCGCCTATATATACCAAGGAGACATTTTCATTTTGAATCATCTTGTACTTGAACATTTAAGTGGGTTAAAAGGAGGTTTCCCCCTCAAAGAGGCTTATTATATGAAATTATCTCTTTTTCAAGGCGTTGAGTACTTTTTCTAAGGTTTTTCTATGCTATATTGATATTTGGTTCTTAACATGAAATACATTATGAACTATCATGGATGCAGGAAATGATAACATATATGAAAATTTTCCCATCTTTTATAATATTTTAAAGGCCTAGAATATCTTGTTGACAAATTCGAGCAACAACCCCCCAAAAAATATGTCTCTTACTTTAAAATCTATATAAAAAAAAATCTTGTATACATAACTCTTCTACATGTCTTGGGAAGCCTTTAAATTCTTCCCGATCCTTTCCATCTGCTCTTTCATTTCCTTTAAAAAATATGACCCAATGATGGATTTTTCTATTGGTTCATCCCAAATCACTAGTGTGTTACATTTCCTACCATACAAAGCTTCAAATGGAGTCATTTTTAATGAGGCTTGATACCTATTATTATAATAAAACTCCACTAAGTGGATACAATCTTCCAATTTTTATGGCTGGTCAATCACATACCTTTTGAGTATGTATTCAATTATCATATTGGTTCTTTTTGTTTTCCCATATGACTCTGGGTGATATGTTGTACTAAGATTCAGATTTGTCCCAAATCCTTTGAATAAATCTTGCCAAAATTTGGATGTAAACTTGGAATCTCTATTTGAAACGATTTCCTTAGGCACTCCATGTAACTTGGAAAGTTCCTTCATGTAAATCTATGAAATGTTGGTTTCCTTTTGTGTTGTCTTCACAACAGTAAAATGTGTTTCCTTTGTCAATTTTTCCACCACCAACATGATGGAATCATGTTGCGCCATTGTTTTGAGAATATTTGTAATAAAATATACTATAAACACTTCCCACTTCCTTTCTTGAATGGGCAATGGTTGCAACTGTCTCACTAGATGTTTGTGCTTTGTTTTCACCTTTTGGCACCGTAGGCACTAGGATAAGTAGTTAAATACTTATTTCTTCATTCCAAGCCAAAAATATTGGCTCCGTACAACTCTAATGGATTTTTGATATCATGGGTGCCCAACATATGGAACATTGTGCATTTCTCTCAACATTATATTTTTCAGCTCCATGGAATTTGACACATACACCTTTCCCTTGTACAAGAGGATCTCATCCTCTTTCAATTCATAATTTCTAAATTTCTACTGTAAATTGTCTTGCTATACGTTTCCTTTTATTTGCAAATAAGGTTGATCTAAATTTGTTGCTTCTAGAATTTTATCTTTTAAATATGCCATGTACCTTTTGATGGTTAAAATATACACATCATGAGCTCTTCTACTAATTACATCACCCACCTTATTTTATTTACCCAAAACATGTTTTATTTCAAAATCATACTCACTAAGAAACTCTAGCCATCTTGTTTGCATATAATTTAATGTTGGTTCTCCAAATAAATGTTTCAGACCACAATGGTCTACCCTTAACTCAAACCTATTCCCCATGAGGTAATGTCCACATTTTTAATGCATGTACAATTCTTACTAATTCTAGATCATGAGTAGCATAATTTCTCTCATGCTCTTTTAATTTCTGGGACTCATAATGCATACCAAATTATCTATTTGACATAGGACTCCACTGATCCCTTCCTTTCACACATCCATAAACACATAAAGTATTCATATTGATATGCAATATTTAATATGTGTGCACTTGAAAAAAAAATTCAACTACTGGAAACTATGTTTACAATTTGGATTCCATTCAAATTTCACTCCCTTCTTTTGCAAAGAAGTGATTGGGATTGCAATATTTGAAAACCGATCTATGAATATTTAGTAATAACCTGGAAGACCCATAAATGATCTAACCTCCATTGGTATTGGAAATCCTTTAATGACCTCTATATTCTTGGAGTTGATGACTATCCCATCTTTTGAAATAATATTCGCCAAGTAATGGATCTTATTTTCATAAAAGATGCATTTATTTAGCTTGGAATACAATTTATGATCCCTTAAAACATTTAGCACCATTCCCAGATTCTTCTCAAGATCCTTTTAATAATTAGAGTAGATGGTAATATCATGTAATAAAACAATTACAAACTTGTCCACGTACACCCTGAACAATTTATTTAGTAGACACATAAAAGGATTTGGGGCATTGATAGTCCAAATGGAACTACCATGAATTCATAATTCCCATACCTCGTTTTAAAAAATTTATTGCTAATATCTTCTTCTTTTATCCTCACTTGATGATAAATTGATCTCAATTCAGTCTTGTAAAATATTCTTGCACCTTTCAATTGATCAAATAAATCATCAATCCTCGACAAGGAATATTTGTTCTTTATAGTGACCTTATTAAGCTATCTAAAATCAATACACAACCTTAAGGTTCCATCTTTCTTCTTCGAAAAAATAACTCAGGCTCCCTAAGGTGACACACTTGGTTGTATATGCTCCTTCTTCAAAATCTACTCTAGTTGCATCTACAACTCTTTCAGTTTTGGTGTGCCCATTCTATAAGGCATATTGGACATCAGGGAAACACCTAACACCAAATAAATAGAGAAATTGATGCCTCTCTTTGCTAGAAATCCTAGAATATCCTCAAAAACATCTTCAAAATATTTCAAGATCATATGGTGTTCAATATTTACCACTTTATCACCATCTTCATTTTCCATGTGAGCTGCAAAAAATTGAAATCCATTCATGAAACTCTTTTTCAGTTGCATGAATGAAATTTCTCTAACAACTACAACTATCATAATTCCTTGAATATTATGTTGTTTATCTTTATCATAAAGACAAGTTATTGTCTTGTTGTAATAATATAGGACAACATGGTGTTTTTCCAACCAATGCATTCCTATTAGACAATCATATGAACCCAAAGGTATGACGTTTACATCTACCTTTGTGTTGACTCCATTGATGTCTATTGGGTAATATTTAAATAACTCATTCATATTTCACTTAGCCCCTGTGGCCAGTTGAACTAACCAAATTAAAAATGCTTACTCATTTTCAAGTGAAATCTTTGAATAATGTTAGAGTTTATGTAACTATGGATATCTCTCAAATCTATTAAAGTTTCTATAGGTTGGTTATCAATCTCACCTTCCACTTCAATCATGGGAGATTTATACTTTTCTTACTTTTTGTCAAGGGATGCATAAATACTTGACATGTTTCCTCCGGTATATTTCATTGTTTCAACCTCCCAAATGTCGTGGACAATCCTCATTCTTTCTCATTTGTGAGGGAAATCCTTATACAAGTGATTCTCCTCACATCCCCAACATTGTTAAGGAATCTACCTTGGCCTTTTCCCAAAATAATATTTTGTCTTGTGTTCATTTTGGGCTGATTGCCCTTGTTGATTTGCTTGAGAGTTATTCTTGAAAAGGGGTGGTTTACAACCCTTCTACCTTTTCTCCCTCTTTCCTTTCATCTTGTCATTCCAATTATTTTGAAATAATGACCTACCTATTATCTTCTCATAGAGATGCCTTTATCTCCTTATGGTCTGCTCCAAAGTATTAGGTTTATCATATTCTATTTTTTCACTGTATAAGGAGGGTAACCCACTAAGAAACATTTTGATTTTGACCTTTTCATCCTTTATGAATTCAAAATACTTCAGATATTCAAACAACCTCTTCTCATACTCATCCATTGTCATTCTTCCCAACTTGATTTCAAAGAAATATTTCATCTTCCTCTCATAGTAGTTCTCAGACAAATATTTATCTTGGAAATATCCTTTGAACTACTTCCATGAGACCCTCTTATCATTAATGTGATTGTCTTTCTTAAGTTGATCCCACCATATGGTTTCCTTTCGTTGCAAGTGGTAGGCTACAATTATTGTTTCTACTCTGGAGGGGTAATCATGCAGCTAGAAATATTTCTTCATTTCCAACAGCTAGGCCTCAACCTCTTCTCCCTTCCTATGCTCACCATTGAAAGTTGTTGTCTTGATATTCTTGATTTCACCTTCCAAGATGTCTCCCTCAAGCCTTCTCCTTTTCCTCCTAATAGGGGACACACTTGGGCTGCTCCTTGGCCCTAAAATAGCATGATCTCTCCTAGTGGATTGATCTGGGGAATTATGGTGCATGATCCTAATACTTGATTTTCTATCATTACCATTCCCATACCTTGTACTATGGGATTTGGATGATGCCACTTATCCATCATTATCTTCAGAAATTGTGACAACATCCTTATTGGATTTATTATGCAACATGTCCAAGATATAAAGTATATCTTCCCAAGCCTTCATAGTCCTTTCATTATCATATATATAGCTTTACACTTCTCTATTCAGGCTTCTCATAGTTACAAGATCCTACATATCTCTTCTTCCATTTGACTCAATCCCAACATTCCCCATGTTGACATGTAGAAATTTGAATTCTTCCTCATGACTTTAGGATCCTTGGGAATATTCCATTGTTTTGGTTCTCATATATAAACCAAAATTCTTTAATGAACCTCTAATTCTATAGAACATTTTCATACAACAATTTTTTTTAGATGAAAATAAATACCTACACAATTTGGAAAATAAATCATAAATTTATATTTCCTTTAATGCCACTAGTCATCTTCATTGGAGTTGACTGTAAATTTTTCCACTCAAATTAACTTTCTAGGTTGATATATTGATTCTCCTCCTCAAGATATTTCCATCGACTATTTATTTTCTCACTTCTATGTTTTGAACAAAAATTTATGGTCCTTAGAAGTTTTGACAATTTTCCCCTTTTCAACCTTGCATGCTACATGTGTTCTCTTTCTCTCCCAACAAAGTTTTGATACCCAAAACTTTAATTTGGCTCCACCGATAACTTTTATAGTCCATGCACTTTATGTAGACTACTCCTAGGCCCCAAAATGAATCTTGATCTAGGACTCATGCCCTCTAAAAGAAACCTAGTACTAAATTTCACCCTTGATTGTTTTGGTTGTAACTCTCTCATTCAAAATTCGTTTGGTGAACCATTTCACTTGTTGGAAAGATCTCTTCGAGATCTATTATTTTATAATAAAAAACTATGTTTCTTGGAAGGGAAGTGTCCTATAAGGACACATGATTTTTTATAAAATTGATTTTCTAAAAACGTTGTTTAGGCCCTCAAAAATTCCCTGCACGATGAATACCTTCAAAAATAGGATTTTTCATGGAAAAATTCATGAAATTACTGATGTAACAGTATTCAGTTACAAATCGTTGCTCTAAAAATTAGGATAAATCCCCATCATTGGTATTCCTATCCTTGCCAAGCTATAGATACATCTGTCCAAACCTGTCGGAAGCTCTTTCTCAGATTCTTCCCTTCAAAAGTCCAAATTTTTGGTATGCAGATGTCTCTGAAATCCATAGTTAGAGACATTATAGGACTCTTCCTGTCAAGAAATATTCATTGGAAATGGGATTTCCTTGCTTTTCTACCCTTCTGAACTCATAATTTCAATGGCTTATCGATATTTTTCTCTCAGACTTACTCCATTGGAAACCTCCTCCCTGAACGAACCTTCCAACAACCCTCTTCTAGAAGGATCTCGAGAACCATTCTTCCTGAAGCCATGCACTCAAATTCCACATGGAATTCTATAATTCTCCCACTCTTGATGACATTTCCTCTGATGTAGAATGCTGACATGGTGACTTATGTGGCATTCTCCTATGCTCTCAGCCCTTCCAAGATATCATGCTCATCTGATAGATTGGATGGTCAAAAATTGTGTCGATCAATGACCACAACCATATCAGTCCCAAAATATAAAAACTCATTACCTTAGTCATAATGACTTCATCGAACTCTAAAACATGTGCAACATTCCAAATGAGCTCTCCTGAAAACACTTTTTCGAAAGAACATCTCTGCGATATCTAACAGCTAAGAATTACCCTAATTGATCTAAAGGTTCTTGTTCTTTCAGGTTTCTGCCATCGGGATTCTCTCCCTCTGGACTCAACCTCATGCCCAACTCCAAATCCTTTTAAAACGTTCTTCTCAAAGGCCTTTTAGGAATGCCTTACTCTATTTTTATATGATTGAATCTTGACCGATGATTCTCGAGGTCAAATTAATTTGGACCATCGATTCTCGAGGTCAAATTAATTTGGACCGTCGATTACTAAACTTCATGATCATCTTGAATATTACAGGATTTCGACCGTCTAAGAAAAAATCGACTATGCAACTTGCAAATCGACGTCCTAAGTTCTCTTCTTCTATGAATCATTAAAACTGAAAATTTTCTCATAATTTGGGGATTTCACTTTCTCTCACCATTTTTCCTCAAATCCATGACAGGATGAAATATGCAACCACAAATTTCTTCAACTCGTATTGGCTCCTGGCCCATATAATATCAGTGTTGAACCTTGAGCTATGATACCATTATGTATCATTTCCCAACTTAAAAAAGGAACATTACTACAAGGAAAAATAAATAAAATGAAATTTTATTTTGCTAAAAAATTCATGTAGCTTACCACATGCGATTTAAACTCATTTTTGACTAATTTTGGATACCCATAATTAAATGCAACTACAAAATTCCAAACAAGAATGGATGAAACTAATAAAACATATATAACAACATATACAACCATTCTCATATACATAGTAAATGCACAACAATTACATTCATGTAATAACTTAGCTAAATAGATAAACACTTATCTTTAAAAGAAATTCTGTGAAACCAACTGCTTGGGAAGGATGTTCCATCCAAACATAGACCTTTTTTTCCAAATATCAACAACAATTCATCCCCAATTTAGGTCTAGGAATCCAAAAAAGAAGGGTTCCTGTAACAGTCCCTCACAACTCCATATCACACAACCTAGTGGTTTTTTCCTACAACTATCTCGAATCCCCACAACTCTCTTTGTCTTGACCTATGCAACCCAAGAAATGTACCCATTCACTATACTCAGTCCATTAAGACTATCATTCATTTATCAAGTTATCTTTGGAACAATAATCTAGGAATTATTCAACTGGGAACTCAGGGGAACTCATTACCAATAAAAACTACCAGCAAAAACAAGAGCAACAACACTTGCTGATACATTACAACTCACCC
>ML776790.1:1220956-1228456 GCA_009831015.1 Picea engelmannii
GCTTCCACACCCCAATTTTTGAAACTGGGACCTGCCATTGAATTATCATGCAAGTCGATTCCTTTATTTTTTTCCAGTTTGAAAGCATCGAGATAGATGAAAAATAATATAATGATCCAATCCAAATAAGATGATGAGGGTGATGATATGATGATGAAAATGATGACGAAAACAAAAATGATTATGAATACAATGATGATGATGATGATGGGGAGGAGGAGGAGGATGATGAAAATGGTGATTATGGCGATGACAACGAAGACGACAAAAATAATGATGACAATGATTATTATGATGATGATGACGATGAAAATGCTGACGAGGATGATGACGATGCTGAGATTGATGAAAATGATGAAGATTATGATGAAAATGATGATGACGATGACTACAATGATGACGCTAATGATGATGATGACACAATGACAATGCTAATTATAATTATTATGGTGATGCCAATGACAAGGAAGAAGATGACAACGATGATGATAATGAAGATGAAGATGATGATAGTTACAATAATGGAAATGAAAATGATGATGAAAATGAAAATGATGATGACTTCGACGATGACAATGATGACAATGATGGCCTTGAAGATGATTATGAGGAGGAGGATGATGATAATGAAAATTTTGATTATGGTGATGAAAATGTCGAGGACGATGACAGTGGTGACGATGATGATCACAATGATGATGACGACGACGACGACGATGATGATGATGATGACGATGAAGATGATGACGATGATGACAATGACGACGATGATGATGGTGATGATGACGATGAAGATGATGATGATGATGATGATGATGATTATGATGATGATGGTGGTGGTGGTGGTGGTGGTGGTGGTGGTGATGATGATGAAGAGGAGGAGGACGATGACAATGGTGATTATGGTGATGACAATGATGTGAACGAAAACTATGATGACGACGACGACGATGATGGTGATGAAAACGACGATGATAATAGCAATGAAGATGATGAGGAGGAGTATGATGATGACGACGAGGAGGAGGATGGCGATGATGAGGAGTATGATGATGATGAGGAGGAGGAGGATGACGATGATGATGACAATGATGATGGCAATGATGATGACAGTGATGATGATGATGAGGATGAGGATGATGAAAATGGTGATTAAGGTAATGATAATGACGATGATGATGAAGAAGATGACGATGACCATGAAAATGATGAAGATGATGATGAGGATGATGATGAAAACAATGATGATGAGAATTATGATGCCAAAATTGATGATGACGACGAGGATGATGGCAACGAGGATGATGATGTCAATTTTGATGATGACAATGATGATGATGAAGATGGTGATGACAATGATGATGACGACAATGTTGATTATGGTGATTATGGTGATGACAATGAAGACAACGATGACGACGACGATGATGATGATAATGACTATGACGATGACGATGATGTCAGTGATGAAAATGGCAATGATGATGATGATGACAATGACAATGATGATGAAAATGATAGTGATGATGATGATGATGATGACGACGATGACAATCATGATGAGAATGATAACTATGATGGTGATGATGATGATGATGATGATGATGATGATGATGATGTGTAGGATTACAAGGATGATGACAATGTTGATTATCGTGATGACAATGACGATGATGATCATGATTACGATCATGATCAAAACGATGACGATGATTACGATGATGATGATGATGGGGATGATGACGACGACGACGACGATGATGATGATGATGATGATGACAACAATTGTGATGACCACAATGATGACGGTGATGACAATGATGACAATGATGGTGATGATGAAAATGATGACAATGACAAGATGAAGATGATGAAAATGATGACAATGGTAATTGATGCAAGAGCATCACTCCAACGTCATCAAGTGCTAGCCAGCCAACACATCAAGCGCGCATTCAATGGAAGGAGAGAGGCGCAACCCTCTCATTTTTCAAATTTTGAAAATGTAATTAAATGATTGTAAAGCCGAAGAGCCAAGCCATGCCTTTGAGCAGGCTGTAGTTAGTGTTGCCTTTAATGGCTGATGTGTTGATGGGTATCTAGATCCAATTCAGATTAGATGGCCCATTCAATGTAATTCATTGTAATTAATGAGAGTTGGTGAGGATGGAGGGAAGATCTCGAGGAGCCTCCTTTTGTAAAAATATCCTTTGTATCTATAGGAATTAGTCGGTAGAGAGGTAGAGAAGAGAGAACAGGGAGAAGAGAGGAAGTCGTGACTCTGTTGCAGTCCGAGCTCACATTGTAAAGAGGCATTTCATATTAATACAATCAAAGTAGTTTTTCCTGCATGTTATTCTGTGTATGTTGATGAATGTATTTATGTGTTGATGATATGTTGTAGATGTATGTTAAGTTCCATCTGCAGGGATAGATAGGTTTTCCTATCTATGAGTTCTTTGATTTTTAGGTTTGGGTTCTTTGTGGTTTCATGCAAGAGTGCATGAAAGAGTATTGTGGTCTCTGAAAACCAGTGCAGGAGTGCACTTATGAATTCTGTGTAATTTCAGACAAAGACGTGCTAGGAGGGTGCACCAGAGGAAGTCATTGACTCAAGGAGGAAGCCTGAAGGTTGTTGAACACCTTGAAGGAGGCACTGTGCAAAGGAGAGCACAGAGAGGAGAAGAAAAATTGCTGAGAATTCTTTAAAGGATTTGCCAGGAGGGCATTGAGAAAATGCACAGGATGCATTGAGCCAATGCATAGAGTGCACTTCTGAATTCTGTGAAATTTGGATAGAGTTGTGCCAGGAGGGCACACCAGTTGAATTCATTGACCCAAGGAGGAAACCACAAGGTTGATGAACACCTTGGAGGTAAGACTGCACAAAGGAAGGCACAGAGATAACAAAATCACTGAAGGTTCTGTAGAGCTCTGCCAGGAGGGCATCGAGCAAGTGCAAGGAGTGCATAGGAGGAGCTCTATTTCGAGATCAGGGAAGACAAAACGTCTGAAGTTCTATGAAAATCTGCCAGGAGGGCATCGAGCAATTGCATAGAGTACACAGAAGGACTCTTTTCGAGTTCTGTTGGGGCAGAGAAGTGTCACGGGAGATACACTCACAGATTTACTGAATACTCTGTTAAGACAACAAGGAAGGCTTGATCAGAAGGTCCTTAGGAGGACACCATATTTCCCTGTGAGGACACAGAAGGGAGAGTCCCCTAGAGGCTCGGGTAAATAAATCTCAGTACGGACCCTGCAAGGAGTGCAGAGGTCGTGAAACCTTTTGAGGTTTCAGAGTGAATAAAGCTCAAGAAGGATAGCGTTCCTAGAACGCAGGCGATATCCAAAGGAATTGAGCTCACAGAGGAAGCAAAGGTTGAGACCTTTGAAACTTTAGAAAATTTTCCAAGGGAAAGGAAGAAGGTCATGCTCAAGGTAGAGCACAACTACCATTAGATCAGCCGGAGGGGCGAGATCTAGACTGTCGAGTTTCACGTCCAGACAATAAGAGAAGAGAGCACAAGGAAGAGGAATAGATCTGGGCCATTAGATCTAATGCAAAGGACCGATAGTTGTCGGATCCGGAGGAAGGAGAATGGAGTTTAACCTCTGGGAGGTCGCGTAGGAGAAGAGCTGAAACGGACGGTGGAGACGCTTCATGGAGAAGTGTTGAAAATCCTGTGGACCGTCGGATCTCATAGATCTGTGAGAAGGATAAGGCTGAGTGTCTTTTGCCATTCCTACATTTCAACATTTTGGGGTTTGAAATTTTGGAAATCCCAATGACAAGGAGCTGGGGCACTTTGCATTGAAAACCCCAAAGTCACGAAATGCGACGTGTCCTTGGAGCAGGGCTATGGTCATGATGGAAGCACCCATTTCGGAGTTCGGCATTTCGGAATTTCGGAGTCCGGGAGGTTGAAGTACCAAGAACCGTATGCAACCAGAATCACGGAATCATGAATTCTGAAATCACGAATTCCAAAATCCCAAAAAGTGGGTTGTGATCGGGTAGATTTCAATATTTCAAGAATTGGAGGATTCAGACACTGGGGATTGGAAAGACAAAGAACAAGGGGAACACTTGCATCATGGTTTCCCAAATCACAAAAGATGGTAGCGCTTTTTCGTTAAGCCTTTTCTTCATTTCGGGACCTGGATGTTCGAGAGGCCAGGAATCGGGAGATGTGGAGTCCCGACTCACGAAATCACGAAGCCCCAAAAAAATTTGGAGGAAATAGCACGAGCCAAAGTCGTTGAGCCCGTTTCGGCATTTTCGGGGTTTGAAAGGTAGAGGAGGCAGTGGTTTGGGTTGTTCCATTTCAAACTACCAGTTACCGAAATCCCGATACAGCTAGGACCGTTGGGTCGAGGGAGAACTCTATTTGGGTTTAGTGAGAAGGAGGTGAAGACTCACGCCCGGTGCACGTTGTGCAGGTGGAGTTTTTTGTGATGGACATGTGGATCGAATTCGTGGGGTTCGAGTGAGGGCCCGAAAGAACTAATTCAGTTCTACGGATTCAAAGAAGATCGATCCTGTGTGGATCTTTGCCCAAGGGTCGGGGGTCTGCGTCAGTTTGGTATCAGAGCAGGAATTCGCTTGTATCCTACAGGCGAAAGGAATATGGGGATACTCTCAGACGTAGAGTGATCCATAAGTTTGCCAGGTGGGAAGACAGAGGATGAAGATGGCTACTGAAGGCCATGGGTGTGGTCACAGGGAAGACCGCAAGCATAAGAAAAATATAGAGATGGATCTGGAACTTGCTGAAGTGAGGGCAAGAATAGAGCAACTTGCATTACGAATGCAACAGAATGCAAAGAGACGTTAGGTGTATGAATGGCCACTAAGGAGGAAAGAAAAGTGGCTAGTCAAGAAATTGTTGGCCAGAAGATAGCGAAGGTTGTTGAGGAGATGGTTGAGGTATGTTGAATGCCTCAGAGATGAAGAGGCGATGGTTCATGTGTGTGAACTAGAAGCTTGGAGAAATCTCATCGATGAAGAGGAGAGATCGAGAAGAGATCTCATAGAATGCCAAGTGGGCAGAGATGGACTTTAAAATTTTTAGGTGGGAAATATAAAGAGATCAAGTGAAGGTCTTGTATACTACTAGGAGGGTGGTGTTGAAAGTTCAAATTGCCAGGAGGGAAATGAGATGAGATCGCTGGAGGATCTCATAGACTGCCAGGAGGGCAGAGAGGAAATCCCATATTGCCAGGTGGGCAAGGGAGAGCAGATGAGACTGTCTGAAAGTCTCATGAACTTAGGGATGAGTTTGGATCAGCGAGAGGAACTGACAGAGAAGTTGAGCGCAGAGGTGAGTTCATATCAGCAAGGATAACTGATAGAGAAGGAAGATCAGAAGAGCATTCTGATGATTCGAGGGATAAAGGTATTCCTTCCATATAGCCCAGTTGAGGCCAGTGTGTGTGTTGCCAATGAAGCAAAAACGGAAGGACAACCAGCTATGACTGTCGAAGAGATAGAGAAGATATCAAAAGTTGCCCAAGGAAAACAAGAAGTGCATGCGGATAAGATGCTCACTCCATGGGAGATGGAGTAGGAGATGCTGGAGGATTTGTTGAACCATCCAGAGCCAGTAGATGACTACCACAAGGAGACAGTCATGCAGATGATAGCAGAGGAGCATTCCGAGGAATCTCTCAGAATTTTCAGCCAGGGAGATGAACAGATGATAATTGCAGTGCCAAGGCATGCAACAAAAGATGAAGGAGAATTCCAATATGGAGAGCAGTTGGAGGAAGCTGGAGATGCACCAGTAGGAGAAATGGAAAAAGCAAGTCTTTCAGAGAAGATGAATGAACAACAGATCAGTCAAGAAGATAAGACTGCAGAGCTGAATTTTGCAGCAGAATGGCAACTCAATGCCGCAAGAGAGGAATAAGATGGCATGGGATATCTAGTTGATCTACCCATTTGCAAGGAAGAAGTGCAGTGGAGCAGGCTGCAAAAGGAGAGCTAGCCATGTGAGCAGTTGGACGAGATAATTGAGGAGATCATAAGGCTGATGATCAAATCCGCAGAAGCGCTCAACAAAGAGAATCTAAGCAGAGGAGAACCTGCCACAGCAGTAAGGCAACAGATGTAGCAGCAACAACGACGCAGTGGAGCAGATGGACAACTCCAAAGAACTGTTTGGGATCCAGGTGGATTTCAATAGCGGTGTTGGGAATCTCATGAGTAGGAGCTCATGATTTTTCCAGCTGAGAAGTATGATGCAGGAACATCACTCCAATTTCATCAAGCGCTAGCCATCCATCACATCAAGCGTGCATTCAATGGAAGGAGAGAGGCACAACCCTCTCATTTTTCAAATTTTGAAAATGTAATTAAATGATTGTAAGGCCGAAGAGCCAAGTCGTGCCTTTGAGAAGGCTGTAGTTAGTGTTGCCTTTAATGGATGATGTACTGAGGGTGATCTAGATCCAATTCGGATTAGATGGCCCATTCAATGTAATTCATTGTAATTAATGAGAGTTGGTGAGGATGGAGGGAAGAGATCGAGGAGCCCCCTTTTGTAAAAAGATCCTTTGTATCTATAGGAATTAGTTGGTAGAGAGGTACAGAAGAAAGAATAGGGAGAAGTGAGGAAGTCGTGACTTTGTTGCAGTCTGAGCTCACATTGTAAAGAGGCAATTCATATTAATTCGATCAGAGTAGTTTTTCCTGCATGTTGTTTTGTGTATGTTGATGAATGCCTTTATGTGTTGATGATATGTTGTAGATGTATATTAAGTTCCATCTGTAGGGATAGATAGGTTTTCCTATCTGTGAGTTCTTTGATTTTTAGGTTTCGGTTCTTTGTGGTTTCATGAAAGAGTACATGACAGAGTACTGCAGTCTCTGAAAACCAGTGCAGGAGTGCACTTATGAATTCTGTGGAATTTTAGACAAAGACGTGCCAGGAGGGCACACCAGAGGAAGTCATTGAATCAAGGAGGAAGCCTCAAGGTTTTTGAAAACCTTGAAGGATGAACTGTGCACAGGAGAGCACAAAGAGGAGAAGAAGAATTGGTGAGAATTCTATAAAGGCTCTGCCAGGAGGGAATTAAGAAAATGCACAGGATGCATTGAGCCAGTGCATAGAGTGCACTTCTGAATTCTGCGGAATTTGGATAGAGTTGTGCCAGGAGGGAACACCAGTTGAAGTCATTGACACAAGGAGGAAACCTCAAGGTTGCTAAACACCTTGGAGGTAAGACTTTGTAGAGGAAGGCACAGAGATAACAAAATCACTGAAGGTTCTGTAGAGTTGTGCCAGGAGGTCATCAAGCGAGTGCAAGCAGTGCAAAGGAGGAGCTCTATTTTGAGTTCAGGGAAGACAGAACGTCTGAAGTTTTGTGAAAATCTGCCCATAGGGCATTGAGCAGTTGCATAGAGGGAACATAAGGAATCTTTTCGAGTTTTGTTGGGGAAGAGAAGTGTCACAGGAGAGACACTCACAAAGTTACTGAATACTCTATTAAGCCAAT